>JAPFFP010075411.1:0-23370 GCA_026153255.1 Solanum medicagineum | reverse complement strand
CATAAAAAACGCTGATCAGATAGTGAAATCCCACCTCTCATTTTGGGCCAAATTTTGGTGGTCTATTATCCATTGGCATATCAGACCTACTTTTACAGATAATGTGATCATCTTATAGCGACTTATACTATTAACTAGCATGACCTATGAGTCTAAACTTGATTGTGTATGTGATTCCATGTGTGTGTGAGCTTATTCTGCCATATTCGTGTATTACGTATGGACTCAGAACTTGCCCTATTATACTAAGATTGGACTGGTGATGTGGTTGATTGGGAAATGATCTTAGGCCATTATTCTTTCAGTAAGTTCGCTTTTGCCTAAATGACTTACCAAATGTGATAGTTGATCCTTTGTTCCAAATGTTCGAGCTTTTTCATGTAACTATTCTTTCTTGACACCTGCAGCCTTTTTCATGATTGTCCCTGGTCTATCTTTTAACATGGGAACCTTGATTGAGGCTAAAAGCCTAAGTTGAGGGTGGCTATGAGTATTGGCCCTGGTTTGGGGAATAGATATTGTGTGCTTTACCTCAGGCTAAAAGCCTAATTTGAGGGTGATCTTTATTGTGGTATAGTAATGAAAATGAGGTTGTTAGTTGTGAAAGAAAGAAAAAAAGTAATTTATGTGCCGGGTAAGAAAAAGAAAAGAAAAGTTACTTGGATTGAAGAGAATATCAAAATGAGTTCAAAAATAGGGCACAGCTGAAAAAGAGAAAGAAAAACCTGGGAAAAGCTTAAAAAGGAAGAATAAGGGTGGAGTTAATGAAAATAGTTGAGCTATGGAGGTAAGAGTGTTAAGAAATGGTTCAAGGATAGCTTTTAGTCACAAGTTGCCTAAAATGCCATACCAAAGCCCCATGAGCCTATGTTACAAACCTTTTAAGTCTTAAAGTGATCTGAATCCACCTTATCATCAGTCCATAGTTTAAGTATAGGGGCGAGCCTATGGTGTTAGTCATTATGTATGAATTTCATTTGTGAGAGTGAGAATGCTTGCAGAGTCCCCAAATTTTGAATGCATTATGAGTAAGATAGAGGGACAACTTTTTTCTAAGGGAATTTGCACTGCATGATTGGCATGTGACTAATCCAGTGATTGTGGCTTGTTGATACTCCTTCACTTTTAATAGTTGGATTACCAGATACATCTTTGTGTTTTGGTTTGCTTGGTAGCTTTGCAATCAGGTTTTGAAAATGAGAGTAGGGTACCTGAATCAGCGTGAAGTGATGTATATGCCATAAGAGTAATATCTATGTGTTTCTTATTGTCTACTTAGATTGATTCATCGCTTGAGGGCAAGCAACAGTTCTAAGTTTAGGGTGTTGATGTGCTGTTAAAATACAACACATTTGATGACTAAAACAAGTAATTTTGCAAGTTATTAATGCGACTTTTTTATGGTTTTTATGTATTTTTGTGTTAGTTGTGCAGAAAATATAGGTTGGGCATGATTTTAGAAGAAAATTGCAGATTTTGCTGAAGTATAGGACATACGAGCCACCTTACGAGTCATAGCCCAAGCTACAAGTCGTAAAGTGCCCTCGTAGCAAGGAATAGTGAGAAAAATTATGGAGTTGCAAAGTGAAGGTTAGCCATATGAGGAACCCTACGAGTCGTAGGTCTCATTACTACTCGTATGGGTGGGGTTCGTAGCAAGGAATAGTGAGCTAAAAGTTTGAACTAAGAACTGAAGGCCTAGTTTATGAGCGAAACATATGAGTCATAGCACAAGCAACAACTCATAATAGTGGGTCGTAGAAGTCAAGTCCGAAATGCCAAGTGCCTACTATGAAACCCCGATTATGATTCGTAGGTTACCCTGTGAGTTGTACCTGCACGATGTACCTGTTGTCAAGTATATTTTATATTAATGTTAACGACAAATTTGTAAATAATATAAATACTTTATGATAGAGTTTTAGAAAGGGAGACTTCAGACTTTGAAACTTTTGGTTCCACACTTTAAATATTCTCTTTAGAATAGTTCTTGGGTTTAGTGTAGATTTAAATTTTTAATTTGAAAACCCATTTTTGGGGTTTGGAAAATCACATTGTACTCATCTTCCATTTAGCAAAGGTTGTGGTTTCCAACTTGAAGATGTTTTTGTTCTTCATTGTCTTGGGTAAACTCTCAACTATGTTTTCTACATTCAATGTTGTTGTTTTGCCTTATCCATGAGTAGCTAAGAACCCACAAAACTTGGGGTTGTGGGAACCATGAGTAGTTGACTTGAAATAACCTAGACCTTGTGCATTTCTTTTGTTGAGGTTTTGCATGTATTTTTTATTTTCCTTCATTTTGATTGTTGTTTGGTGGTGGTCAACACCAAACCCTGTCTACTATCATGATCCCCACCAAAGTAGTGATGAATAGGAAAAGGGAAGTAAATGACAAGATTCAATTGATGTGTTTTCGTATAATCAACCAAGCCTGACCAAGCGGAGGTTAACTGGGACAAATGCGTAATGGTTAGTTGGCACACCATGGTTTCCGACCAAGCACCATGGTGAAATTCGACCTTCACCTTCACAAGATGACAGGAAGGACCTAAGTTACTGCCCTGCACGCGAATTCCTAACTGGAGTTATGCGGTCTAGGGTAATTAAGTTAACTAATCATGGGGAAAACTATTCCTAAGTTTTCCCTCAATTTTATTATCTTCTTGCATTCTTAGTGTAGTGTTTATTTCTGTTCTTAATTTTGAATCTCGACCCCCCCCCCCATTTTAGAGAATATAGTGATTGAGACTTGAAATGATTGTTAGTGGATCCACTTAGTCAAGCCCCATATTTTCTGTGGATTTGACCTTAATCATTGGTTAGGTTTATTGCTGACTACGACCATTTTACTGTTGGAGCATGAACATCAATGTTATACACTAGACAAGAATTAGGTTATTCGGGGATATTGAGTTTGGGAATCATGGGGAACATAATACCCTAGTTGCTCTCTATTATTGATTTTTCTCTGTTGATAGTTACTTAGTTTATTTTCTCATTGATTATTGCAAACCTCCCTCTTAGGAAATTGAGTTGGTTGACCACTCAGATTGCATATTGGTGATTTTTTCTTGTGTCTATGTATTCCCTGTGGGTTCGACCCTAACCTTGGTTAGGTTCTATTTTTTGAGAGCGACCGCTTTATCTTCTAAAAAGGAGTGTAACTTGGGTGACATCAGTGGTTGCAATAATCAAAATAATGTTGATCTAAACAAGTTCTAATTAATGATTTAAATAGCAATTAAGGAAAGAAGGTGGGGATTTGCAAAAATGGGAATCGATCTACCTGTTGGGTCTATATATTTGACAAAATGAGTTGATATTGAGTGAATAGATTAGGTGGTTTATAACCCATATCAGCTATGATACAAGGGATGTTTCACATGAATCAACTAAGAAATCATACGCGGACTGCTGAGGACATGCTTGGCCTAAAAGGTCTCTGCAAAACCTTTAATACCTTGGCCATTGAATCCATGGTTGTGGACTTCAACTAAAACCCCAACTCTAATCGTTCTGGCTAAAGCAACAATCAGAGATCTAGAGTAAATCCTAAATTTGCAACCTTGAAATTATACATTAAACATAAGAATGGATATAATTTCACTCAAATAAACTACAGATAAGTCAAAATATCAAAGACCCAATATATAAATCAAAAACGCATATCAATAGCACACCTCCAACATTGGGATGTTAGCTACACATGCTAGAAATTAAAGACTTGATACCAAACATAGCAGCAGCAGTGATGGATAACAATATTGAATAGAAATTAGTTAACTATCTCCGGTCAATCTTTTCCAAATTTTGCTCCCCAAAAGCTTCAAAACCTTAAATCCCATTTATACTCGAAGAGAAAAGTTCTACCACTATAAAAACTAAATGTTCTGATATGGTATGATATGGTATGAACTGATATGTATTGTGTCCTTTCTAAAATTACTTATATACTCCATGTAAATGAATAAAAGTTTGTGTTGTGAATTGCCATTGGGTAGTCAAGGCTGACCATCGCTGAGCACTCCATCGATGTGTTGAATATGCACTTGCCCACTTTCGTCTGCATCTTAAAAAAGCTTTCTCTTCTGAAATATTAGGCAGACTCTTCGTTCTGTTGATCCAATTCAGCGGTGTGCCAAAATATCCATCATATCACCTTCTTGTAGTGTTTTAGGGCTTTGAGTGCTGCAACTTTAGGCGATCTCTTGTGCAATTCAGCGGTGTGGTGAACATAGTTTACAATATCGAATCTAACCATTTCTTGACTTGATATGGAATGTTGGTTGCTGTAATGATCGATGAACTCTCTGAGTATTCGGTGGATTACCAAGTATGCTGGTGAAACTGTTTTTCTTCGCTTTTCTACGCTTTTGCTCCCTTTCCAAGATTTGACAAAGTATTGTCTATTTGTGCACTTTTAATCTCACTTTTTATCATAGAACATGCATATTTGTTAGAACTTGGAAATACTTGCACAGCAAAGGTAATATTTCTATGCAATCTATCCCCAAAATGGGTCCATATTCTTTTGAAATCTATCCCCAAAATGAGTCTGAAAATCTGGACTCTTCAGTGTAAGCAAATAAAACAATTGGAGGAGGTAGATCAGTTTAGTTAGCCTATTAAAATGTGAACCTCTACATAGAGAAGATAAAAAAATGTCATGATCGTCATATCATCAATTGCACCTTCGAACCAGGGCAAAAGGTATTACTTTTCAATTCCCAATTGAAGCTTTTTCCAGGTAAATTGAGGTCTAAGTGGATAGGACCATACACAGTGATGTGGGTGATGTTGCATGGTGCAATAGAACTCTTGGATAATTCCAATAAATCATTCTTGGTCACTAAACAAAGGTTCAAGCACTACTATGATGCTGACAATGACCATGAGGAGAAGGCCATTGACTTGGCCAATGATGAATAGAAATGATGTTGAATCGTGTTGCGATGGTATATTAGGAGCAGCACGACAGGAAACCCATGATGAGTTATTTTAGTTCTTTCATCATCAAAAATGTGTCTTCTGACACAAAGTGCTAGTTCGCAACCAGATCACTTCGCGAACTTTGGCACTTTGTATGCAGAATTTTAACATTTTCATTTCCCATTTATCCGTTGGATATTTTTTTATTTTTCTTAGTCATATTCTTTTGTTTTCATGTTTTAGAGCATATGCACTCGAGGCTCTTTTTGGGCTCCGAAGCTCAAAAATAAAGTTTTTCGATCCTCGAGGGAATTCCTTATTCAAAAAAACATGTGATAGGTCCGCGTTAGGGACCTATCATGGATGTGAGCATTTCTAGGTAGGTCCAATTTTGCAAAAACACAGGAAAATGCAAAGTACAAGTGCACGAAAGGTCTGCACGAGGACCTACTGAGGAGCACTGTAAATTTTGGCCATTTTTATCTAACCCGATTCACTTTTAACCCCCTATTTAAGCCCCACCCCGAATTTTTAATCCCATTTTTCATGAGTATCATTCCCTTTCTCCACTTTTCTCTTAATTTCTCCTGTCTTTTCACTTTAGTTTCCTAAATTTCAAACTAGTATACGATTCCACAAGATTCTTGAGACTTTTTGGTGTTTCTTTCTTTATTACTCAGACTTAAAAGGTAAATATCATCATTCCTTGTACTTGGCAATGGTGGAATCCATATAACTGTGTTGGGTATTACGTGATAGGGTTAAATTGTAAGCTTTTTCTTAAACCCTTGTCTAATTGTCATGGCTGTTTGATTTTTGTGCTTAATCTTGAGATTTGGAGTTAAATTGGATGACAGACCATATCGGTTAAACCCTAGGTCAATATTAGGGGAGATTTTCTTGGTTATATTGTTGCTCATGGTTGTTAATCTATCCATAATTCATTGTGTTGTACATATTCTCCATGGGTTGTCACTGTGGGAATGATTGCTTGGGGTCTATCACTTTTAATTGATAATCAATTATTTGCTACATGTAATTGTGGCCCTGGGTTTGTTAATTTTGAAAGTGTAGGGTTTCTATGAGGTCCAATTGTGCTTGCTTGTAGAGATTTTGTGTTTAGATACTACTTGAATGAATGGTAGGTGCAAAATTAAGTACGGGGAAGACATATATTGAACACCCCTGAGGCATTGAATGGGATGTTATGTTTGATTTTTGCTTGGTAAAGATAGTTATAGGATAACTAAGGCAGGTCCGAGTACCCTTTGCATCCCATGGTTTGAACTAAGTGTGCAATACGTTGCTGGGTTGAACTGAGGGTATGGGGGCCATGTTTTGCTATGAATCTAACCTAGAAATTATGGTCCTTATAGATACCTAATGGTAATTTGAGCAAGAGGAACATGAGGAAGCGGAGCTTTGAGTAGCCGTAGAGGACTAGAGGAGTCCTTGATAAGCCCCCAGCACCCCCGCTCACATCCATAGGGCTAAAATCCTTGCTATAGGCTTAGAGTAGTGGAAAAACATGGGAAAAAGTGATACAAATGCCATGATGAAATAAAATACTTTTTGGATGTCCCCATCGATGCCGATAACCTAGCTTGTGACTTCTCGGCCATCTACCAGGGATGCATGGAGTACCACTTGAGTTCCCTTTTTGGGGAAACCCAATAGGGAAACTTTAGTTTTGTCTAGGAGTTCTATGCCAACCTCAAGCCTGAGGAACAGTTCCAAGTGGTCACAGTACGGGGGGTAGAGGTCAACACAACCCTCGTGGCCAACAATATTGTTCTCAGGACCACAGACCCCACCTCTATCCATTTTATAAATTATAGATTTGGCCACTATATCAAGCCATCTGACATACCTTAGTGGGCCATACTTTTACAGCCAAGTGGATCAGGCATGGCTACAGAGGCTATCACCAGGCCTTCCCTTTTTCAACATGAATAGGAAGGCCAAGGTCTGGGTTAAGATCCTCATAGATGTTGTCTTTATAGACTTGCAGTTCACTAACATTACATGGGACAGGGTTTTCCTAGCTTATGCTTTCATGATTGGGTTTGAGCTTTACATCGAGGACGTGTTCAAGTCTTCGATGAGAAAGGCCTTTGTTCACAAGGGTCGCAGGTATGCTTTTGGGGGCCTCATCACTGAACTTTGTAGGCATGCAAGTGTACCAGAGGAACCTCTGGACTACCTTCCTCAAATTAAGGCCAAATCCTATTGTTTCACCAACATAAAGGGGTTAAATGTCTCTACGGGGCCTGTTTTTACCACACATGAGAGGGTTCACTAGGATGGGCAGATGATGGCATTGATGTATGGATTGGAGATGATGCACCATAGGACTAGTGACAGACCTTCTACAGAGGATAAGTTCTATCAAGTGGAGGTCCAATACCCATTAAATGACCATGCTAATGCAGTATCAGGTATTGGGCCTGGATTCATTGAGCCCGTAGAGGATGATATGCCCACTGACTTGAAGAATGCTAGGGAAATGTCAGATGTTGAGGATGAGGAAGAAGAAAAGTTGGATGATCCACCATTGAATGTGTATAGAGGTCCTGCACTCCTCTCTACATATATGGAGGATTGAACACTTGTCTTCCCTCACCACAGGTTTCGTATAGCTAGCACTGAGGGAAGTGCTTTGTTTAAGTGGTGTGGGACTCATTACTATTTTTATACTTTCTATTATATTTATTCTACCCATGTAAAATTCAAACTATGTTTTTGTTTCTTGTTTTTCTGATGATAAGTCTAGACAATGTTTTTATTTCTATTGGGTTATAATAAACTGCATGGTATGATATTTTGTGAATATTAGTAGTAACGTTAATTCTTTTCATGGATGGATGTTCAGTTATGATGAATTTGTAGTATTATGGATGTCTCATGTTATTATTCATAGTTAAGTGACAGTGCCCTATGATGGATGGATGATGAGTGTCCTAAGGGTATTCGTCAATTGTAAGTCTCATGTATAGTGTCAATAGTAGTAAAACTGCAATATTGCATAGTCAGTTTGAATAGAAGAAAACTAAAATTTTTGAATAGCCCATGTTCGCAATTTGGGATCTTATGAATGCATGGTTAATATTGAATTCTTGTGAATTGATGTGATGTGTATCTTCTTATGATCCCTTTGATGAAGTGTGCCATGAGATTGTGGGCTTGATTGTTTGTCCATGTTATGATAATTCCTAGAATTTGCCTACTATGTGGATTGAACTAGTTGGGAGTAAGAGGAGGATTGGATCTAGGCATTTCTTTGGCAGCACATTTTATACCTTCTTTTAGACCTACCATAACATATTCTCCCTAGTTAGCCACGTTGAGCCTTAGCCTTGTTCTTTGGATAACCACATTTTAAGACAAATCCTTTTCTTAAAGCATAATTTTGATCCAAATGACCTAAGCATTTTAGCATAAAAATGATGAAGGGATTTAAGCCTAAAAATGTACCCCTTGGGCAGGCCTTGGTGGAAAAGGAAAATAAAATTTTGGAAAAAGAGGAACCTAAAAAAGCAAGGGTCCATGACAATTTCGCGTCTTGGACCTGTTACGATTTAGGTCTGTCCCTAACAAATAAATAAAATAAAATATTTGAAAATTCAAATGAAGGTATACTAGGATAGGGGTGTTGATAATAATTCGAATGGGAAGTTAAAACAAGGGAACAATACTTACAACTGAAGGTAGCCTAGTCTAAAGAGCTTAGGAGCTGAGCCACTGAATTAGATCCTTAGAGTCACGACCCACCAGCCTTTAGCCTACATTATGACCAAACAGAATACCTATATGATCCTCTTAGTTAGACTCTTACTCTAGTGAAGGGTTACATTAAGGGCAAGCTTATGGGAATTAGAAGCAATATGAGATATATTTTGGGAGAGGGAGAGTTGAGATTTTACCCATTGAAATCTTTCATTTGTTTTCTTAAACTAGGATAGATAATAATTCATCTTGTAATGGAACATGACTTTTGAAGGGTTCATAACAAGGATAACTCAAAAGATAGATTCGACCTAAGTTTGTGTGTGTCATAGATTCCAATTTCGAGGTATAGTGTGACTTGAATACATCAATTGGATTGTGGAGTGTGTAGACAAGCCCATATGTAATATGTGTCTTTTAATTACTATAGAGGTTGCATGCATGTGTCTTGATTTTTCTGATGATGAACAAAGTTTTAATTTTTGGGTGATGATCTTAAGCGTATTTATACGCCGAACTAGCCAGATTTACCGATGTCCATAGCCTAGTTAGAGCATAAATTAATAGAGTTTAGGTGGTTTTATTGTAATTTTGTCTTATTTTGCTAATTCATCGCCAAGAGTGCTTTTTGGTTGTGTTTTTCAGATTGTTAAGCAGATATGCATGCCTGGGTTCATAGCAAAAGAATATGGAAGGATGCAGCCATGTGAAGGAGCAATAAAAGTCAACCAGTCCAAAAAAGTGAAGAAGTCTGCGTCGCGGGCTAGGGTAACTAACACACAACAATTGATGGATATAAAAAGAACGACAAAGGCATGAACCACAATGGGAGACACAAGCCCGGATCAGAGACTTGGGAGTAGCAGATTCAAAAAATGAGCGGTTAAGCAAGATTTGAAAAAGTGCACTTCGGGAAGATAAGTTTGCATTGCGTACTTTAAAGATACAAGGGCAAAATTTGAAAAATAGGATTTTTAGGTTTAAATATAATTTTAGACATGACATTCCTAGGAATGGGAGAAGAGACAAATAACTTCCATCTAGGTTCGTTCTTTTATCTTTTTTCTCTTTTTAATTCATTCTTCAATGTTTCTTAGACAATTCTTATGTTTGAGACAGACAATGAGTGGCTAATTTCCCATATTCTTGGATTGTATCCATAGAGTTATAGACTTTAATATTTATGATTTATGAATGGGTTTTCGCATAATTACTCCTATATTCCGTTAATCTATATTCCATAGTCTGGCCAACCATGAAATAAATTTATTGTTTTCTCTGGATTTGAAAGATGTTAGAGTGATCGAACACAGGGTATAGGTGTCACGAACCAAGCCTAGGGCCTAGAGTGACACGACGCAAGGGAAACCCAAAAGGGCCCCAAGCAAGCCTCATAAAGCATCATTACACATCCTTGGTCGCGGAAACAATAAATCAAGCATCAAAGATAAAAGAATAGGAACCGGGGCTAAGGGATAGCTTGCAAAACATCATCATCAAGATACAAAGAGTCAAAGCTCATATTATAGATACATGACTTGTTTAACAAACACCTCTAAATACATATATAAGAGCGAGGGCCAAGATAAGGTAATTAGGCTCACCCTCATAGTCAAAATAGAACATAAATTGGAGTGTCTCAATACAAAGCAAGGGAAAACATAGACCAAGGTCCTCAAAATGGAGGACTCACCAACCAGCTTTAGCAGCACCGAACTAGCCACGTGGAGGAGGAGGATGATCAATTTGGGCTTCGGTTATTACATGGTGATATCATGTATGCAAGAGTATGATTTAGTAAGTTTGAATGTACTAAGTATGTAGGATGCAATGTAACAAGAGATAGGCATCATAATCAAAATGCATAACAATAGACAACAGGCATGATATAGCAATATGGCATGCATGATCAATGCTAGAGTTAAACATGCTGAACAAAACCCTTACTCATATAAGATATCATAGTGTAGACTAGACCAAAGTAGATTTCCAAGGTACAAACCCCTTGGGGTTAGTGATGATGTCGCCCCATCACTTAGGTGGTGAAGTACAAACCCTTCACTAGGTTGATGAGTACAAACCACCAACTCTGTTGGTGATAATGCCGCCCCATCACCTAGCAGGTGAAGTATTAACGTTTCACTCGGTTGATGAGTACAAACCCCCAAGTCGGTTAGTGATGATGCCGCCCCATCACTAGGTGGAGAAGTATTAACCCTTCTCTCGGTTAATTGGTACAAACCCCAATCTCGATTATCTAGGTTCTTAGACCCCCCGGATTGAGCATGGTCTAATGCAACACTTTATATTGAATTCATCATGCACATAAACTCATTTTATCATCATAACATCAATCATATCATATCTCATGCTTTGGAAATTCAATTTTACAAGAAACCCTAACCAGACATTTTATCAAACACTTGGGGGGTGTAATAGGGGTAAAAGACCATGCAATTTAGAGATGAAATCATGCAAGAAAATCTGTTGTAAAACCATCAGTCCACACTTTGCAACACCCCAAGACATTAACATCAAAACCCCTCATCAAATTCAACATTAGATCCAAGATTTAGAGCTCAAAACATGCTAAAACAACCATACTTTCATGAACTCAAATCACTGTGCAGTTAATTTCTTAATGTACAAGACCCATATGTAAAATCAACTTTAAATCATGCAAATTGAGTAAAAAGAAGATTAGGGCACCATGGCCGGAAGAACCGAATGGCTAAAATCTACATACCTTAGCTTGGAGATGAACTTGGTCAAGATTGGAGATGGAGACTTGAAGCTTGAAGAAGAACATTGAAGGAAAACTTAGCTTGGGATGAGGGTTTGGGACTTGAGTTTTGGGAGTGAAAATATGACTGTGTGTTTTGGGGAGTATTGGGAAATGTTTAGGATAATATAAGGGTGAAATTTTGCTAAGTATAGATAAAAGCACTTTTAGGAATACTTGGGCCCAAACAAAGAATATTTTGGATGAACTCAAAAATAAAACAAGCACCATTTTACAGCCACGACGCTGATTCCTCTCTGGAAATTACGTTCTTGAGATTTCGTAATTGCTAAATCTTTGCTCTTAATTTGGGTTAGAACCTTTTCCACCTAATTTGAACCCCTGAATAAGAATATGAAGTCAGATTTTTGAAATAACAAACGAATTTTGAGATACATGAAAATTAAAATTTCGGGCATTCCGAGGCACATTTTTGGGCACTTTTTAGGGTCGTTACAATATCTCCCCCTTGGGAACATTGGTCCCCGACTGTAAAAGAGACATACAAGACAAGAGTTATCATCAAAAAATCAGCCCCAACAAGAATGCAACATAACAAGTTAAAACACCGTTTTCAAATTCTCAACAAAAGTGTAAAATCATCTTAAGTTTACCAACTTAAACATTAATATATATGAATGACTTAGGGGATGAAATATGAGACTTGAAATCACATAGGGGACTTAGGATTAGTACCTTAGGCTTGAATGGAGTTCGACCTACCATGTAGCACTTTCAACTTGTTAGTTCCTCCAAAGGGCCTTAACGGATGCCACCTCTTTGTTCCTCAATCTCTTTACTTGCCTATCCAAGATCGGAATCGGAACCTCCTCATACTTATATCCTCAAAAACACCCAGGATATCAAGAGGCACAATATCATTAGGATCACTAACACATTTCCTCAACATAGAGACGTGGAACACTGGGTGAACCAAACTCATTTCACTAGGAAACTTCAACTCATAAGCTACCTTGACAACCTTATGTACCACCTCATAAGGACCAACATATCTTGGACAACTGCCCTTTTTTACCAAAACGGACCATACCTTTCATTGGAGAAACCTTAAAATAGACCCAATCAGCCACTTGGCATTCTATGTCATTTCTTCTTACATTGACATAAGATTTTTGATGACTTTGGTCTATCCTCAACCTTTCCCTAATCATCTTAACCTTCTCAAGAGCCTCCACAATCAGATCCGACTCTAATAAAGCCACCTCTCCAATCTCAAACCAACCCACTAGTGATCTACAATGTCTCCCATAAAGAGCCTTAAATGGAATCATACCGATACTAGAGTGATAGCTATTGTCGTAGGCAAACTCAATAAATGCAAGATGGTCATCACAACTACCCTTCAACTTCAATACATATACCATAAGCATATCTTCAAGGGTTTGAATTGTCCTTTTGGCTTGCCATCAATTTGAGGATAAAAGGTCGTAATAAGGTGAACTATACCAAGACCCTTTGAAAAGACCTCCAAAAATGTGAAGTGATTTATGAACCACGATCCGATATGATCGCCAAAGAAACCCATGCAACCTCATTAACTCATGGATGTACAACTTTGCATACACTTCAGCCCCATATGTGGCCTTAATCGGTAGAAAGTGAGTCGATTTCATCATCCTATCAACCACCACCCAAATGGAATCAAAACCTTTCCTAGTCTTGGGCAACCCAACCACAAAATCTATATTAATCACCTTCAACTTCCAAGTGGGAATCTCTACGTCTTGGGTTAGGCCACCCAGCCTTTGATGACTTCTTGACAACTATGACAACCGAAAATGAATTTAGCAATGTCCCTCTTCATGCCTCCCTACCAATACACATCTCTCAAATCTCTATACATCTTGATGGAATGGAGT
The DNA here is from genome assembly GCA_026153255.1 of Solanum medicagineum. Classification (NCBI taxonomy): domain Eukaryota; kingdom Viridiplantae; phylum Streptophyta; class Magnoliopsida; order Solanales; family Solanaceae; genus Solanum; species Solanum medicagineum. The sequence goes on along the minus strand of JAPFFP010075411.1, from coordinate 10,050 downwards.
GGATAGAATAAGAAGAATTATGGGCCATCAAGGATTTTCTCCCTCAAACCATCAACTCAAGGCACAAACAACCTACCTTGGTAACTAAGAGCCCCATCTCCCTCTTGGGAGAAAACCTCTACTTTGCCCTTTTTTACCAAGGTTCTTCAATTCAAGCAAGGAGGAGTCAGGATCTTGTTTTGCTATCACCTCATCAACCAAAGAAGATTTAGAACCACCTACAACAACAACACCATTACCCACATTTTCCAACCTAACCCCCAATCTAGCCAATCTATGCACCTCCCCAGCCATCTCCCTATCACCACCACCCACATGAGCTACGCTACCCATGGACACCCGACTCAAAGTATCCTCCACCACATTTGCCTTACCCGGATGATAGTGCACACTCATGTCATAATCTTTGAGAAATTCTAGCCTCCTTCTTTGCATCAAGTTGAGATCTTTTTGAATGAAGACATATCGGAGGCTCTTATGATCGGTGAAGACATCTACATGCACTCCATACAAATAATGATGCCAAATCTTTAATACAAACACCACGACGGCTAACTCTAGATCATGGGTAGGGTAGTCTCTCTCATGCACTTTGAGTTGTCTAGAAGCATAGGCTATGACGTTACCATTCATCGGTCCATACAAACTTAACCTTCTTTTGAGTCAAATTTGTCATAGGGGAAGCAATAGAGGAAAACCTATCCACAAACCTTCTATAGTAAACTGCAAGGCCCAAGAAACTCAAATATTCGATGGGGTCAATGGTATAGGCTAATTGTAATCACATCGGTCTTCTTAGGAACCACCTTAATACCATCCCCCAACACCACATGACCCAAGAATGCAACCTCCTTCAACCAAAATTCACACTTTTCATATTTGGCATACGATTTCTTCTCCATCAATCTTTGCAACACAATCCTCAAATGACCCACATGCTCCTCACTACTACGTGAATAGATCAAAATATATTCAATGAAGACCACAACAAAGGAATCAAGGTAGGGTTTGAAGACCCTATTCATTAGGTCCATGAAGATGGCCGGTATATTAGTCAACCCAAAAGACATCACAACAAACTCATAATACCCATTTCTAGTCCGAAAGGCCATCTTAGGGATAGCACACTCCCTCACCCTCACTTGATAATACCCAAAAAGAAGATCAATCTTACAGAAGAAGCTAGCCCCTTGCAATTTGTGAAGCAAGTCATCGATTGATGGAAGAGGATATCTATTCTTTAGAGTGAACCTATTTTGTTTTCGGTAGTCAATGCACATTCTAAGTGACCCATCCTTCTTCTTTACAAATAACAATGGTGCACCCCAAGGTGATTGACTAGGTCTAATAAATCCCTTTTCCAACAAATCTTTCAATTATTCTTTTCACTCCTTTAACTCTGTCGGGGCCATACGGTAAGGGGGAACGAAGATAGGTTAAGTATCGGGAAGGATATCTATGCCAAAATCTATCTCCATTTTGGGAGGGACACTGGGGAGATCATTTCGTAATACATCAAGAAACTTGTTTACAACGGGGACCGACTCAATGCAAGGGACTTTGGACTCCACATCTTTAACCCTCACAAGATGATACAAGCATCCCCTAGAAATTAACTTATGGGCTTTAATGTATGAAATGAATTTACCCTTGACCACCACATGATGACTTTCCCATTCAAAGACGGGTTCATTAGGAAATTGAAGCTTGACCCTACGGGTTCTATAATCGATAGAAGCATAGTAGGCATGCTACCAATCCATCCCAAGAATGACATCAAAGTCTACTATGTCTAATTCAATAAGATCACAAGCCAACCACTTATACAAAATGCAAATAGGACAATTCCTATAAACTTTCCTTGCAATAATGGAGGCACCAATAGGGGTAGACACTTCACATGACTCCTGCAACAACTCGGGGACAACATGAAACTTTTTAACAACAAAAGGGGTAACAAAGGAAAGAGTGGCACCTGGATCAATCAAAGCATATACATCAAGATCAAAGATTTTCAACATACCGGTAACAACATCGGGGACCTCACCAACCCCTTGCTTTCCATATAGAGCATAAAACTGGTTGTGCCTTAGACCACCACCTGAGGACCACCTATACACAATGGAACCGCATTTGTACATCGAACTTTGCCACGATTTCTTGGGCAATCTATCTTTTTGTGACCAAGCTCCCCACAACAAAAACATGTATTAGAACCCTTCAAACATGGGCTATTATGACTCTTCCCACATCTAGGACACACATCAATAGGATCCACACCACCAACGCCTTGAGGCCTAGGGAAGTCATTGGCAAACCCCCTATTAGTAGCATGAGAAAGCCCTTGGCCTCATGGCCCCTCCTCTAGCACCCTTTTGAAACTTGTCCTCAAAATGGACCCTCTTGGCCTCATGGCCCCTCCTCTTTCTCAACTTTTCCTATTCTATTTGCTTGGCATAAGTCATCAATAGAGATAAGTTCATATCACCAATAAGCAAGGTGGACCTGCATTCTTCACTCACCAAGTCGGAGACCTCCATCATAAATTTATTCATCCTAGATCTAGGATTGGCCACCTAGTGAGGAGCATACTTTGAAAGTTGATTAAATTTGAGGACATACTACCTCACACTCATAGCACCTTGTTTAAAGTTCATAAATTCTACCAACTTTGTTTCCCTAAGCTCAAGAGGGAAGAACCAATTAAGGAAGGCCAATTTGAATTCTTCCCAAAGCACCACATAACCATTTCCCTTCTCCCCCTTCCATTGCTCATACCAAATTTGGGTTACCCTTTTGAGTTGGTACGCCGCCAACTACTCGCAAAAGAAAACACACATGATATTCAAGATTTTGTAGACCTCATCAATGAATACTTCTGGATCTTCATCCACCTTTGACCCATGGAAAATCGGAGGATTCATCCTCAAGAAGTCTCTCACCCTAGCTCATGGGTTAGTATCATGAGGGGCTTTGGCCTCTTGTTGGACTTGGTTGGTCGCCACTTGGGCAAGCATAGTAACAGCATCCCAAAGATCACCATTGGTAGGTTGCTCCTGGTGAGTTTGGGCTCGTCTTCCTCTAGTTTTTGGCATGATCTAGCACAGCAAGAAATAATCGTTAGGGGAAAAAACATACCACAACTCTATAGCATGACTTAGAACATAAAGAAGGGGAAATATTTGCTAAACGCATCATAGCCTCCTATTCCGAGTCATAGTGTGCTTCACAACCATGAATAGGACTCTAATCGATATGGTGTGTTGGAGTTTGAGGATCTATTAACCTATTGCTCTGATACCAAGTTTTTCATGACCCCAGCCTAGGGCCTAGAAATGATACAGCGCAAGGGAACCCCGAAGGGGCCCCAAACAAGCCTCAAAAAGCATCATTACATATCCTTGGTCGCGGAAGCAATAAATCATTCATCAAAGATGAAAGAATGGGAACTGGGCTTAAGGGATAGCTTGCAAAACATCATAATCAAGAGACAAAGATTCAGAGCATATATCATAGATACATGACTTGTCCAACAAACACTTCAATTAAATAGATAATAGCGGGGGCCAAGAAAAGGTAACCGATCTCACCCTCATAGTCAAAATAGAACCTAAAGCAAAGTGTATCAATACAAAGCCAGGGAAAACATAGACCAAGGTCACCAAAATGGAGGACTCACTAACTAGGTTGAGTAGCATTGAACTAGCCACGTGGAGGAGGAGGAGGATCAACTTGGGCGGGGGTTCCTCCTACATGGTGATATCATGTTGGCAAGAGTATGTGTTAGTATATTTGAATGCAATAAGTATGGAGGATGCATTGCAACAAGAGATATACATCATAATAAAAATGTATAAAATAGGCAATACGTGTGATATAGCAATATGGCATGCATGATCAATGCTTGAGTAAAACATGCTTAAGACAACCCTTACTCATATAAGATATTATCTGTGTAGACTAGACCAAATTAGATTTCCAAGGTACAAGCTCCTTGGGGTTAGTGATGATGCCGCCCCATCACTTAGGTGGTGAAGTACTAACCCTTCACTCAGTTGATGAGTTCAAAAAACCAACTCGGTTGGTGATGGTGTCGCCCTATCACCTAGGTGGTGAAGTACTAACCCTTTACTCGGTTGATGAGTACAAACCCCCAACTCGGTTAGTGATAATGTCACCCCATCACTAGGTGGAGAAATACTAACCCTTCCCTCGATTAATTGGTACAAACCCCCCATCTCGGTTATCTAGGTTCTTAGACTACCTGAATTATGATTGGCCTAATGCAACACCTTATATGGAATTCATCATGTGCATAACCTCATTTCATCATCATAACATCAATCATATCATATCTTATTCTTTAGACCTTCAATTCCACAAGAAGCCCTAGCCGGATATTTTATCAAACACTTTTGGGGGTGTAATGGGGGTAAAAGGCCATGCAATTTATAGATGAAATCATGCAATAAAATTTATTGTGAAACTATCAAGCAACACCTTGCAACACCCCCAAGATATTCACATCAAAACCCCTCATCAAATCCTACCTTAGATCCAAGATTTATAGCTTAAAACATACTAAAACAACCATACTTTCATGACCTCAAGTCATTGTGTAGTTAATTTCTTAATTTACAAGACTCACATGTAAAATCAACTTTAAATCATGCAAATTGAGTAAAAAGGAGATTAGGGAACCATAAGTGGAAGAACCCAATGGCTAAAATGTACATAACTTAGCTTAGAGATGAACTTGATGAAGATTGGAGATGGATACTTGAAGCTTGAAGAAGAACATTGAAGGATACCTTAGCTTCGTATGAAGGTTTGGGACCTGAGCTTAGGGAGTGAAAATATGACTAAGTGTTTTGGGGAGCATTAAGAAATGTTTAGGATGATATAAGGGTGAAATTTTTCTAAGTATAGATAAAAATACGTTTGGGAACACATGGACCCAATACTTAGAATATTTTGGATGAACTAAAAGAAGTAGGCACCATTTTACACAAAGGTGCGTCGCGGAAGTGATACAGATTCCTCACTAGAAATTGCATTCTTAAGATTTCATAATTGCTAAACCTTTGCTCTTAAATCGGGGTTAGACCCTCACCCCTCTAATTTGGACCCCCTGAACAAGAATATGAAGTCGAATTTTCAAAATAACAAACGAATTTTGAGATGTATGAAAATTAAAAATCCAGGCATTTCGTGGCACATTTTTGGGCACTTTTTGGGGTTGTTGTATTAGGGAGCTTGTTTGTCTACAAGACTAGATGATTCGTGAAACACCCTAAAAATGTGATTCGAAATATCCATAATCGTAATTTCCATATATATCAAAATTGGTGCATGATATAAAAAATATGACTTCATATTCTCGATCAGGGGGAAAACTGAGTAGGAAATGGGTATAACCTGGATTCTAGGGGACCCACAGCGAAAACTAATTTTCACTAATATAGGATTTCTAGAGAGCATTTGCGCGATGGCCGTAACGTGGCTGGGACGCGGAGTAGTGTTATTTTGTCCTTCACGATGGGTTCCTGTCGCGGACCAGTGTATCTTTTTCCTTGTTTTTTCTATTTCGTCCAAGGGCATTGGGGTCATAGCCCATGCCCACTTAAACGTGAAATCACTTATACTTAGCCATTTTGCAACTCTATATCACTCAAGACCCTCTAAAAAACTTTTCCAAGACTTAACCAAATACCTCATACCAAATTCAAGGATTTCAAGCTTAACTTTGAAACTCAAGGATTCACTTCAAGCTCTAAGTTTCCTTCAAGTTCATCTCAAGAAAATTCAAGTTTGAGGTATGTGGGTCTCATCCATTGGATGTTTTCACCTATAAATCTACACCTTGCAACATCCTCAAGTAATATACATCAAAACCCCTCATCAAATCTTTACAATAAATCTAAGATTTATAACCCAAACATAGCAAAACAGTCACAACATTACATAGCTTTGATAGTGTGGTGAATTTCATAGTATGCAAGAACCATTTGTAAATCAACTTTAAATCACGCAATGTGAGTAAAAGAAGGCTTGAGTATCATGGGTGAAAGGAACCCACGAAAGAAACCCACATACTTTAGCTTTGGAGATGAACTTGATAAAGATTGGAGATGCAGACTTGAAGCTTGAGTGGAAATCCTTAGATCGCACCAGCCAGTGTAGTAGCAACACACTATGCTCTAAGCTAAGTTGTTTAGCTTCGAATAACGATTTTTGGACTTGAATTTAGTAGTAAATATTTGTCTAAGTAGTTTGGGGAGTATTGGGAAATATTTAGGATGATATGCTGGTGAAATAAGGCTAAGTACTATGCTGAATTGTACATTCATGAGTTGGTGAGATTGCATGGGGTGCCCTTGTCTATTATATCATATCGTGGTGCTCAATTCACTTCACACTTTTGGAGGTCCTTCCAAAGGGGTCTTGGGACCAAGGTAAAGCATAGTACGACCTTTCACCCTCAAACGGAGGCCAAGCGAAAAGAACTATCCAAACTCTTGCGGATATGCTTAGGGATTGTGTTTTGGAGTTTAAGGGTAGTTGGGATGATCATCTTCCCTTGATTGAGTTTTCTTACAATAATGGCTATCATTCTAGCGTTGGTATGGCTCCTTTTGAGGTCCTCTATGGTAGAAGTTGTAGGTCACCGGGTTTGAAGTAGGGTTAATGGCTTTGTTGGGACCTAATTTGGTTATGGAGGCCATAGAGAAGGTAAGGTTGATTACAGAAAGGTTGAAAATAGTCCAAAGTCTTCAAAAGTCCTATGCCGACGTGAGGAAAAGAGAGCTTGAATATAAAGTTGGTAATTGGGTCTATTTGAAGGTGTAACCCATGAAGGGTGTAATTCATTTTGGTAAGAAGGGTAAACTGTGTCCGAGATTTGTAGGTCCTTATGGGGTGATGAGGAGGATTGTTAAGGTGTGCTATGAGTTGGAGATGCTTAGGGAAATAGACTTAGTTCATTCGATGTTTCATGTATCCATGTTAAGGAAAAGTGTGGGTGGCCGACCCTAGATCAAGGATGACATGTTCGTGTCGGGAGTGTCTGACTTGGTAAATGAAGAGTGTTGTACCGCAATGCTTATAAGTGATATGGATTTGTCTTGGCTCATGACATATGCCAAACAACTTGATGGGGGAGAAACTTAGAAAGAGGAGAAGTGGGGAGTCCAAGAGGGCAAGATTTGAGGGTGGATTCCAAGGTTCTAAGGGTGGTCCATTTCATCAAGGCCACAAGTTCCAAGGTCAAGGGTCCTCCCATGTGCCTAACAAGAGGTTTTCTAATAATGGGGTGTCCAACCCAAGATTCCAAGGTGACAATGGTGGGATGACCCATCCTAAATGCCAAATGTGTGGGAGAAACCATGGTGGCCCATGTTTGAAAAATTCTAATGTTTTCTTTGGTTGTGGTGAAATGGGTCACAAGGTTATTGATCGTCCTCGTGGTCAAAACAAGGGTAGAGATGGTCATCCTCAAGGCTAAGGTGCTAATGCGGGTCAAAGAGCAAAGGCAGGTCAACAAGGGGGTGCTCTAAGGAAAAATAGGTTCTATGCTCTCCAAGGAAGGCAAGGAGTGGATGAGGTACCCGATGTTGTTACTGGTGTATTAAAGATTTTTTATTATGATGTTATGCATTGATAGATCCGGGTGCCACTCTTTCTTTCGTTACTCCTTTTGTTGCCAATAAGCTTCGTGTGTGCCCCAAATCATTATGTGAACCTTATGAAGTGTCTACCCCCATCGGTGAGTCCATTATTGCTAAAAGAGTCTATAAAGATTTTCCCGTGTCCATATTGGACAAGCTTTTGCCTTGTGATTTTGTTGAGCTTGACATGGTGGATTTTGATATTATTCTTGGGATGGATTGGTTACATGCATATCATGCTTCCATTGATTATAGAACCCGCAAGGTTAATTCGAATGCCCTAATGAGCCCGTCCTTGAGTAGGAAAGTTATAATGTTGTGGTCAATGGTAAATTCATTTCTTGTCTTAAAGCTCAAAAATTAATTTCTAAGGATTGCATATACCATCATGTGAGGGTTAGGGATGTTGAGTCTAAAGTCCTTCCTATTGATTCGGTTCCGGTCGTCAATGAGTTTCTTGATGTCTTTCCTAATGAGCTTCCAAGCCTACTAAAAGGGAAATAGACTTTGGTATAGACCTCTTTCCCGATACACAACCCATTTCATTTCCCTCTTACCGTATAGCCCCAACGGAGTTAAAGGAGTGGAAGGATCAATTGAGGGATTTGTGTGAGAAAGGTTTCAGAAGGCCTATCAAGTAAACTTGGGGTGCACCGGTATTGTTTGTAAAGAAAAAGGATGGTTCCCTTAGTATATGCATTGATTACCATCAACTTAATCAAGTCACTATAAAGAACAAGTACCCTCTACGAAGGATTAATAACCTTTTGATCAACTACAAGGGGCTAGTCACTTTTCTAAAATTGATCTTTGGTCCAGATACCACAAGTGAGAGTGAGAGAGTGTGACATTCCCAAGATGGCTTTTCGAACTAGGTATGGACACTTAAAGTTTATGGTAATGTCTTTTGGCTTGACTAATGCACCGAAAATATTTATGGATCTCTTGAATAGGGTCTTTAAATCCTACCTTCATATGTTTGTAGTTGTCACGCCCAAAGTCCCGTTAGGCGGAATGGCACCCATTGCCGATAAGGCTCGGGAGAACCAACCTGTATCCATGCACTTTCTATACATATTATAAGGGATTTCTATATTTGACATGCCTTTAAGAAAATAAACAGTAATAACAAGCCAAAAGGAAATTCATATGGCTAGGTTGTTGGGGCCACGGTGTCTAGAGTACGAGACATGACCACACTTTAGTTTACCTAGTCTACAAAGCCTCGAGGTAAGGAAAAGTATCTAATAAAGGTCAGGACAGGCCCAGCCTTAGCTAACTATACAACACAAAAATATAAGCTCTAGACACACAAAACTCCGAAGCAACCTGGAGCTTAGTAACAACAGTTGGATATCTTGTACTCCTACTTTTGAGATCTATTGACACGTGTACCTGCAGCATAAAATGCAGGTCCCCCATAAGGGACATTAATATGAGATAATGTACTGAATATGTAAGGCAGGAAGTACTGTATATGAAGTAACAACTCAAATGAAACTATACACTGGTGTAGGATAAGAGACCACCTTAGTTGAACTGTGGGATCATGTACTTTATATTCTTTCTATTACTTTACATTTACTGTATAATTTGTGCACAGCAAGTAACACAAATGACCAGTTGATTAGTGGTAAATCGATATCAGGATCAGTCCTGGCTAGGCTCTTCCTTTGACTCCTTGGGCTACCCCTCCCCCACTCCCCCTGTGATAGGATCGACCCTGGCTAGGTGATTCTTCCACCCCTCGGGTTACCACCCATCAAAAACAATATACTCTACCTTTCAATTACCTTTGAGATGATTCTTTTGGTGGTCACAATATTGGAGCTGTAGGACTATAGATGTAGCATGGGACTTGTAGATAATCATACAAGACAAGATGACAATGAAAAGAGTACGTTACACAAATAATGAAATGCGTATGAGATGAAACAACTCGTGAACTTTATTTAGCAACAAAAACCCATGTAACTTGGTATCCACATATGTATGCAGATTTGAAGGTGACTATGTATGGGAGCATATGAACATGTGAAAGAGTGGAGACACGGTTAATAGTTGTGTCAGAGTTGGTAAGTGCCTTTATGTGCCAAGGAGGGATCTATGTTTCATGCCAAATAATATGAACTCAAGTAGCCTTACATACCTCACTGTACGATCTCGCTACTACCTCGAGATAACCTTCCCTTCCTCTATATTCATCTACAATATAGTAGGTGATAAAACAAGCATTAACAGCTAATAGATACATCTTTGCAGCCCAATCTCATTAAAAAAAAACAACATATGGGCAACAAGCGTATATTATAAACCCGAGCGTATTCTTTCAACCTTTCCACCCCTAATCATATTTTCTAATACACATTCTCATATACATATC
>JAPFFP010075400.1:0-23373 GCA_026153255.1 Solanum medicagineum | reverse complement strand
ACAGTTTGTAGACCACCCCATGGCCTATAGGAAGCCTTCGTAGAAAGAGGCCCAGGGAAGTGAAATTATTGCTAAGTGTGGAAGGACTCCAAAAGCCATAGACCAAAGGACGGTCCCTAAGAAGGGTTTTATGGTATGGGTTTGGCCAATAATTTCTGAAGATTGAAAAAGTAGAATAGTATGACCAGGACTATGGTCTATGGTTCACACTATGACCCAAATTAAGGTCTCATAGATGGGATCCAGTAATTTTAATGAAGAATAATTTTATCCTTTTCGCCAAATCCTAAACCATGTCACTTTGGGACACGAAAGGTCCTAGATCAAACCTTAAACCCTAAGTATTCCTCATTCCTTTCATTTTCCCACTTTCAAAAGTTTTAAGGCATTCTTCCTCTCTTCAAGAATAAGCTAAGGAGGCTAGGGTTTCAAGGGGATTCTTTGATAAATAGCAAATTCCTTCTTCCTAAGCTTCACCAAGGTATGTGAGTTTGATTTGTGTGTCTCCTTTCACCCACAAAGTCCTACATAATGTCTCTTACTTGTTCTTTATGTTCCATGATACTATATTACATGTTAATGATGATTTCATAGTATTTTAAGATATTACATATTTCTAATGTGATGTTACGTTACATGTTTTCATGAATATCAAGTTAACGATAATGACCCCGATTATGTGGGTCTAAGTAATTAAGTGAGTTGTTTTACCATGTTTTGAATAAGAATATCTTCCCATGATTATGTTTGAATTATGATAAAGGTTAGGGCACTAAAGAAAGGATAATACTCACTTAGTGGTACCTTAAGTTTGAGCTATTGTTAAGATTGCTACTTATGATTCTAAGTGTCATGATTGACTAAGCTTACATTTCAAAGATTCATGGGATGACTTAGCACCGAATTTGACATTGAGGTGAGGTTGGTAAGGGAACCTTAGCGGCAACCCTTAGTTTTATTAACTATGTGCCACCATAGAAGCCCTTGTAGGCTAGGTTAGAGGATCTATGTGGGCTATTTTATGTTATGTAAAGATGTATGAAAAGTTGCTGAGTTTAACGGGCAAGTGGTCTCCCCGTGCCAACATAGGGGGATATGTTGGATTTCATGTAGTAGCTCATATGGTCTTATATAAAGGTTAAGATTGATTCCCACAAGATTCATGGTTCTATCACATGTGTTCCACTTTTGAATGATCCTCATTCATATTGAGCATTATTTCGTGTGCATGATAAAGCCCATGTCTATGTACTTTTACCATCCTATATACACACATATGTTTTTTTATGGGTGATGGAATTATAATTTCATATTTGCATTGTATCTCACATACATTGTACACTCCAAAAGTACCAATGCATATTTTACCTGCATGATTTGACCATGTAGGGACAGGGACTCATCCGCAGACTCGTGGCTAGTTTTCAGGTGTTCAAGACTAGCGATTTTGTGGAGCCCTTAGTCAGGGTCTCTACCATTTTTCATTCTTGCTATGTATTTCAAACATTGATGTATATGTTGGCCTTTAGAGGCTTTTACTTTCTATGTTGTTAAATGTTGGATTCTTTTCTATTTGATGAAAGTCGACCAATACTGGATCTGTTTCTTAGATGGTATGATGTTTGAACAAATTAATTGAGAACACTTTTTTAATGTTACTTCATTTTCATTTGTTGCCCCATAGTCTTTTTTCCTGTTATATCTCGCAATTGTTTAAGTTTTATGCCTATGAATGTTTGAGATATTAAAGATGGTTAGGATGAGGTGTCTTCGGGTATCTCATTTTTCGTGTGACAACTAGGCCTTGGGTTGAGCCATTACAAACTTGGTATAGGGCACGAGGTTTTAAAATGTTCCTCAGATGTCCAAATATACCACATCAAGTAGAGTCTCATTCAAGGTTGTGAAGCACACCGCTATCATGAGTAAGAGGCTATGAGACGGTTTAGGAATGTCTTCCCTTCTTTTTTATTCATTTCCTGCCTTTAGTGTCGTCTAAGCTTTTCCTATGACTAATGATGATCTATTTCCTATGTCTAGCTCATGTTGTCTAGAAGAGCTCAAAAAGGTACTCTCGAGCAACAAGCCCCTCCGCTATAACAAGATGATAGAGTGTCCCAGTGGAATTTAGAATCGTGTTTACTATGTTGGACCAAGCATTGGTTAGTCCAACTAATTGGAAAATCATCATTCCTCCCTAAGTGCCTACACCGGCCACTTGAGTTAGAGATTTTATGAGAATGAGCCCTCCGGAGTTCTATGGTTGTGATGTCGCCCAAGTTACACCTCTTTTTAGAGGATAAAGCTGTCATTGTCAAGATATAAAACCTAATCAATGTTAGGGTCGAACCCATTGGGAATACGTAGGCTCAAGACAAATTCACCAATAAGCAATTCAAGTAGTTGACCAACTCAATTTCCCGAAGGGGGGAGTTCTGCAATAACCAATAAGAAAGTAAACTAAACTAACTATCATGAGACACAATCAATAATAGAGAGCAACTAGGGTATTGTGTTCCCCATGATTCCCCAACTTAGTATCACCGGATAACCCAATTCTTGTCTAGTGTATAGCATATAGGATGGTAATTTAAGTTCACCAAGCCTTTCGGTCAAAGGTGAGATGCAAATTTCACTATGAGACTTGGCTCATCTCCATAGTGTGGAATACTAACCATTACCTATAAGCCCCAGTACAACCTCCCCTTGGCCTAGTTTGATTGATTAGACGAGAACACATCAATCGAGTCCTATTAATCAATCTCTTTTCCTATTCATTACTACCTTGGTCCGGTGAGTAATACTAGGCGAGTTCTAATGTTGTCCACTATTGAAAAACATGCAAAACGAAGAGAATTAATTAATACATGCATATACCCATTCCAAGAATTGCAAATTATCCGGATTTAGTTAGTTCTTCATGGTTCCCACAACCCTAATTGTGGATTTAGCTACTCATGCTATAGGTAGATGAAGAAACTATGAATTGAAAAAACATAATTAAGCACTTACCCAATTAAATTAAGATCAACCAAATCCAATAAGAATGAGAATCACAAGTTTCAAGATCAAATTTATCCACAAGTGTTTTCTCACAATGTTCTCCCTCAAGTGTTGAGTTCTCCAAGTACAAACCCTCAAAGTACTGAATAATGGCGTCCCCCTAGTACAATCCTGAAAAATAACCTAAAAGTACTATTTATAGTAATTATAATTAAGTCCCAAATAAAATAGGAAAACTAGTCGATGAACTCCACAAAAGGTCTTTACGACTCATCATGTCTTCTACGACTCGTAGTCGGGGTTTTGTAATTAGCTCCTGGGATTTTGGACTTCTCCTCTATGACTTTACTTTACAACTCGTAAAGCAATTTATGACTCATACTGCATGTTCGTAGGCTTCAACTGCATCAAATTATCCTTTACTAGAAATCTTCACGAAACCAATCAAAAATATGACTCGTAGAATGCTCTCCGACTCGTATGCTTGTCTTGTTAAGCTGATCTTCAGATTTCAGCCTTCACTGGAATTTGTCTACATACCAAACCAGCATTTCTCACTCACCAAATCAGATACAGCCATTACGAATTCATTCATTCTAGACCTTGGGTCGGCAACCATGTGGGGAGCATATTTAGAGAGTTGATTGAACTTGAGGGCATCCTCCATCACACTCAAAGATCCTTGCTTCAAATTCATAAACTCCACCATCTTGGTCTCCCTAAACTCAAGAGGGAAGAAGCGATTAAGAAAAGTCGCCTTGAAGTCCTCCTAAAGTACCACATTACTGATTCCTTTCTCCTCCTTCCATTGAATAAATCATATTTGTGCATCCCCCTTGAGTTGGTAAGATTCCAAGTCTACCTTATCTTCCGATCCAACACCCATAATAGCCAAAACCTTGTAGACCTCACCGATAAACTCTTGAGGGTCCTCATATACCTTAGACCCATAGAAATCCAGGGGATTCATCCTCATAAAATCCCTCACCCGAGATGCCAATGAGGAGCATGAGGGGCTTGGGCCCTTTGGTTGGCTTGGTTAGCCACAACTTGTGCTACCAAAGTGACAGCATCCCGGAGCTCACCATGAGCCGGTTATTCCTCGGGAGTGCGGGCTCTCCTTCCTCTTATGTTAGTCATGATCTAGAATAGCAAAGAACAATCATTAGGGGGGAATGATCTTACTATAACTCCATAGCACGACTAAGAACATGAAGAAGGGAAATATTTCCTAAAACGTCTCATAGCCTCTAGTTCATAGTTATGGTGCACAACACAACCATGAACAAGACTCTAATCGATGCAGTGTGTTGGATGCCGAGGAACATTAACAACCTAGTGCTCTAATACCAAGTCTTTCATGACCCAAGCCTAGGGCCTACACGTGACACAGCGAATGGGGAACCCGAAGGGACCCCAAACAAGCCTTTTAACATATCATTACATATCATTGGTCACAGAAGCAATCAAACAACATAATAAGAGTAGAAATAAGGGAAAAAGGACTAAGGGGATACTTTCATAACATAAGCATTAAAACAACAGAGTCAAGCCTTAATATATAATATGTCTAACAACACCTCTACTACATAGATAAGAGCGGGGGCCAAGACAAGCACCCGGGCTCACCCTCATATTCATAGAAGAAAGATAGTCTTAGTATATAGAATGAGATCATAGATATTGTCCCCAGAATGGAGGACTCACCAACTAACTTGAGAGAATATGTATCAGCCATGTGGAGGAAGATGCTCAAGTGGGTCTCCGGTTCCTATATGGTGACATAATGTAGGCATAGAGTATGTGTTAGCATGTTTGAATGTACAAGTATATAGGATGCAATGTAACAAGTGATAAGCACCATAAACAAAATGCATAACATAGCAATGAATAAGTATATAGCAATATGGCATGGCATGTATTAATGATGATTGAAGTAAAATCATGCTTATATAGAACACAATACATGCGTAAGGAGAGACTATTAATAGTGAATATCCAAGGCATACCACCTCCTTGGGGAGGCAAATGAGGTACAAACTACTCAATATGGTTGATGAGGTATAAACCTCTCAACATGGTTGATGAGGTACAAACCCCCCAACATGGTTGATGAGGCACAAACCCCCAACATAGTTGTCAAGGTACAAACCCCTCAACATGGTTGCATGGGCCTACCACCTTCTAAGCGAGGTGATCAAGGTACAAACCCCTCAACACAGTTGCACGGGCCTACCACCTCCCGAGCAAGGCGATCGAGGTACAACCCCCTCAACATGGTTACCCGAGCCTATAACCTCCCGAGTGAGGATTAATCAATTCCCAACACTATAAAGATAATATCATACATTTCTTTCATCATCATATAGTCATTCAACTCATAAAACATGCGTTGGGCCTTATATTCCTCAAGAAATCATAACCGGATATTTTATCAAACACTTGGCCAGTGTGCAGTGCTAGTGTAAAATGATGCAATTCAAGAGTGGAATCATGATAGAAAATTCAGTGTAAAACCATCCATAGATACTTGGTAACACCACTAAAAAGTATACATCAAAAACGTTCATTAAGTCTCACAATAGATCTTATATTCATAACTCAAAACATGCTAAAACAATCATAATTTCATGAAACCCCAACGTAGTGTGCAGTGAAATTCATTATAAGTAAGACTCATGAGTAAATCAACTTTAAATCATGCAATTTAGGTAAAAAGAAAGCTTGGGCACCATGGGTGAAAGGACCCATTGGTTGAAACCCACACACCTTAGCTTTGGAGAACTCTTGATGAAGATTGGAAATGGAGACTTGAAGCTTGAGTGAAATCCTTAAGATCCAGAAGAAATTTGGACACTTGAATTTTGAGATGAAATATTGTCTAAGTGTTTGAGAGAGTACTTGGAAATGTCTTGAATGATATGAGGGTGAAGTATGGCTAAGTATAGTATTTTCACACATAGGAACACTCATGCCCAACACCCAAAGGCCTTGGAACGACTCAACAAAGATAGGCAAAAATAACACTGGTCCGCACCCCAGCCCCGTCACGCCAGGGGTACGATCAACACTGGATAAGGATTTTTTTTTAAAATTGAAATTGTGACTTGTTTGCTCTAATATCGAGGTTAGACCCATTTTCCACTCAATTTGACCCCCCGAACAAGAATATGAAGTCGGATTTTTAATATCACACATGAATTTTGAGATATATTTGGGTCATTTCATCCAATGTGTTGTACTTTGGTAGCACATCAACACCCTCACTTAAAATTGTTGCTTCCCCCAAGCGACGACGCAATCTACATAAGCAGTACAGTTACACACAGAACTCAACCCAATGGCATATATCATATACATCTCAAACTCATATACCCACACCAGCTTTTCAAAAAAAGATCAGATGGCTATTCAGCAAACCAATGCAAATTGGTGCATGTGACAACACAACTATGACAAGGAAGGGGCTATCAACAGTCCACAATCACTAAACAACTCAAATGCTAACAATACAATGCAAATGACCTCACAGAAAGAAGTCTCATATTTGACACTCAATGATGATTTCGTGTTTTACCTTGGGATTGTGCACAAAACACTCACTCTTACAAAGACATTCATGCATAACGACTGATACTGTAGGCTTACCCCTATACACATGACTCAGACCTTTAACTAACTGGATTAGGATCACTTAGGACTTTCTAGGCTCGTAATGTAGGCTCAAGGGGATTTGGTATGATATTTTAGGAAAATAGTGACTAATGGCCCTCCTTGAAGCTGCATTTTTCTACACTCTTGCCCCACCAACTCTGTCATTTTCACCTTATTCTCCCTTTTTTCTTATTCAAGCTTTTTTGAGTGCTTTCTTCTCATTTTTCATCCTTTTTCTTTATTTTTATGTTTCTTTTTGCTTTTTCAGCTCAACCTAAAGCATCTTTTATTTTGCTTGAACCTGGTACATGATTTTTCTTTGTTTTCTTCATTCCTAGCTCTCCACCTTATTTCTTTGCTTTTACCCTTATACCAGCCACCCTCAACTTAGGCTTTTAGCCTGTATTGAAGTACACAATATCCCTCCTCTAAACCAAGGCCACTTTTGGTAGCCACCCTCAACTTAGGATTTTTGCCTCAATCAAGGTTCACAATGCTCAAGGAAAGTCCAGGGCCAAATTCAGGAGTTTTCACTAGACAAGGCTAGGCTAATTAGGTGTTTTTAAAGAATTGGTACATGTAAGGCTCAAAAATTTGGAACAAGGGATAAATCATCATTTTGGTTGGTTATTTCTAGGCTAAAATGGACTATTTAAGGAACAAATTCCTAAGATCCTTTCCTAATCCACTTAATATACAATCTAACTTAGAGTAACAAGGCAAGTTCTGAATTTGCACAAAATACATGAATTTAGCGAAATAAGCTCACACACTCATGGCATTGCATACATTATCAATAAAACTCACAGATCATGATTTCGTTCTCAATTTACCCTCACTTATCATAACAGATATTGTCGAACACCTAGACATGCATGGTTGCCACCTAATTACTAATCAAAAAAAATTTTATGGGGTGCCATTTTTCAAAACAAAACACAAAAACATGGTATATGCCACAAGTATTAGTACTATATGATACACATATTATCTAACATCCTAAACTTGTTGGCTCACTAGAAATTAAATATTCACGAGAAAAAAGAACATAGGAAAGTAAACCTCAGGATCAAAAATTGGGGTAATTATGGCCCATCAGCTACTCAGACTTTACTGAGGCCCACAACTACTCATACCCCATCGAAAAATATATGCATTATCCCCAATGCAAAAAATTAGCCAAAATAAACACATAAAGGGGTCAAAAACCATACCTGGATGCCTAAGCGCCAGTCTGGCTGAGTCTGGACATCCCCCTCCTGTGGGGTAGTCTACTCATACTCAGTCCAAAGGGGCCAATACCCGTCAACTGATCATACTCATGAGCTAGCCGCATCTCCTTCTCGTGCCTCGATCTTCTCACGGCAAGCTCGAACTCCTCATTCTATGAGTGTTTTGCACATACATTTCTCTCCTTTGGATCCTCATCTGTGTAAGCACTTTTCCCAAGGGAAGTCTCTGTAGGCTCGTCGGGAACATGAATTAAGCACCAACACCAAAGATATTGTCTTTGGTAGTGTGACTAGTGCCGCTAGTGTTGCTATCATATCATCCCAGAGTTGCTTGATCTCCATCTACATGGCTGACAAATTTGAAAGTCGGGCCTCGGCCAATCTCATCTATACTCACTCCTCAAAGGCATCGATCCAGGCATCCATGGTGGAAATATGGTCCTATTAGTAGCGATCATGAATGCCTAACTCTGACCCTCCAAATCTGCAATAGCGTACCAAAGCTATGGCCTAATCTGTTTAATAAGCTGAGTCAACTAAGCCTCAGCATATGATGATCTCTACGCCATGGCCTCAATAGAAGCAGCGGACACCTAGACCATGCCTACCATAGGAGGCTGTGAAGTAGTGGCCTCTGGTGCAGAAGCAGCAATAGTTGGCCCCCCTTTCTTCATCTACATTATGTTGCGGGGGCCTCTCCTCAGTAGGAGTAGCAGCAGTAGTGGTGTCCATCTCAAAACCCTCAGGCAGTGGCACCAGGACAAACATCTCTAACGGAGGAGGAGGTTGTGCTCGCCGGAGTGCCATCAGATTTTCATCAGCCTTGATCAAGCTGGGCTCCCAAGTATGGTGGGCCTCAATTTACCAGTCTAGATGATGTAAAATCTCCACCAGAGACTCTAACTAGAGCCTGTAGATCAAACAAGGGAAAAGGATGGAGGTGGCCCTCTTCGATGCGACCTCATGGATCTCCGCAGCTATGAGGCGAGCCCAATCAATGTCATAGCTAGCTAAGATGCTAGCAACAAAAACAGCACACTTCAGTATGAGTGTATTATCTACTAAGGTCGGCCAGATGCGTGATCGAACAATACCCCACCAAAACTTGGCGAGGAAGTTGAGCGAAGCCTTGATAATAGGCTCTGTGTAGGTGGTGACCCAATTAGGTTCCGGACCTGCTCTGCAGTATACCTGGCCACCCATCTCAACAATGTGGCTTGGTGCTCAGGATCCATCATAATCAATGGGTTTCGAGCCTACCCCACCCTATAATCAAACTCTGGATTGGATCTGGGGGCACGGCACTCGGGATCAAAAAGCATATGGTGGATGGTCTCACTGAAATTTTTCTACCCATCGATATCTCACTCATGTCTCTATCAGCCTGCATGGAGTGAGAGGTTTCTTTCCCTTGGGAAGAGAACATTAGATGGTGGTTGCATAAGATGCATAGAAGTCCCTCACCAAAATCGAGGAGTACCGTCCAAGTAACTCTATCAGCCACTTGAGCCCATAATGAATCATCGTGTCCTGTAGACTGGGGACACCGCTAAGTCCATCTGCAATAACTCTGGGCACCTCATATATAGAATGGGTTAGCTTGCCCCGCTCCTTTGGCTACATGCCCTCCAAGTATATCTCCTCCATGCCCTCGACACACCACTGGTTAGTAGAGGCATATAGTGTTGATAATGATAATGATGGTACAATGAAGGACGACATCTACTCCTTCCTTAGATCCCTCCTTAGATCTAGATTCCTCTTTGGATGGAGTTATCTGTGGCATGCTGCTCCCGCTCTCATCACTACCTCCCTCTTCAGACTAGGAAGGACCAGCAATTGGAGCCTGAGGCTGCCAGCTCTGGCAGCAACTCTATTCTATGTATGAGAAGCCTCTAAGTCTAGTTGGGCATCAAATATCTCTAATGACCCGCTCACCTAAGGAGTCTAATCGTCACTCGAATGCTCATCATCTGAAGGTTCATCCCTGAGCTTTCTCCTCAGAGCCTCAATCTCAGCACATCTACCTTTTGAGGCAATAATACCTGAAACATAAACATAAACTTACCATGGTTAGCCCCAAGAATCAAGAAATGAAGTGCAAAAATTATCTAAGATCAATTGCAGAAAGGCTCTACGAAATCCCCTTTACAAGTCGTAGTGAACAATACAATTCATAAAGTGCTCTCATAGACAAGAAGTTCAAAACAAATTTTTTCACTGGAAAACTCTATGAGACAAGGTACGACTAGTAAAGCGGCTTACAAGTCATAGATTAGGGTCATAGAGAACTCCAGTGAATAATTAGATTCAGGCAGGAGTCCACGAGACCTATTCCCTTGAGTGAATACTCCCTCACACTCATATTCCCTTGCTTGAGGTTGACATATTCTTGCATCTTAGCCTCCCTCAACTCTAAGGGAAAGAAATGATCTAGATATGGATCCTTGAACTCCCCCTAAGAAATGAAACCCAAATCTTCACTCCTCTCATTCTTCCTTTGAGTGTGCCATATTTGAGCAACCCCTTTCAGTTGAAGGCTGCCAACTCTGCCTTTTCCTCGAAATTCACACCCACAATGGCCAACACCTTATGCACCTCGTCCACAAACTCTTGAGCATCCTCCTCCACCTTTGAACCATGAAACTCAGGAGGATTCATCTTAGCAAAATCCCTTACCCTTGAAGCCAGGGTGGAAGCATTTAAAACAATAGCACCTTGGTTGACTTGATTGGCTAATACTTGTGCCATTATGGTTAAAACGCCCCTAAACTCCACATGAGAAACATTCTCCTCTTGTTGCACAGGAGGGGCTTGAGCTTCGACACCACCAATTGGTATACGTGCTCTTCTCAGCGACATCTACTAGAAATGGCAAAGAGGGTTTTGTTAGAGAGAGAAATAGCCTTAGGTACATCTAATAGCATGACATGTATCATAATGAAGTGAAACATTTCCAAAAATGGCTCATAGCCTCCTATCCATAGTTGTGGCACGCTTCACAACCATGAACAAAAGACTCTACTCGACGCGGTGTGTTGGATGTTTGAGAAATACTTATAAACGTAGTGCTCTAGTACCAAGCTTGTCACGGCACAAGCTTAGGGCCTAGACGTGACACAGTGAATGGGAAGCCCAAAGGCAACCCAAACAAGACTATTAGCATATCATTTGCACATCCTTGGTTTCACGAAAATAATAAAAGATAAATAAGCACATAGCAAATAATTTCTAAGGGAACCGGGGCTTTGGACTAACACTATGGGTATATTGTAAGGAAGAGGATAAACATGAATCACATAGCAAATAATTCTAAGGGCCAGATAAGTATGACTATGTTATAGGGGCATTTAGGGACTAGGGACTTTCCTCACTTTCCACCATAATCAATAGCATCGCATAAGGGATAGGGTCTAAGAGATAAGTCTCCATACAGTCTCAACATCAAATTATAGGTACATAGTGTAGTATCCAACAACACCTTTAAGCATGAATAGGACGTGTCCCAAGACATGTTCAAAGATCACCTTCAAACTAGAGAGTAAGTGGAATAAAGTCTCAACATAAATAAGATAGGAATCGGGTATCATCCCCGAAATAGAGGACTCACCAACTCTCTTCTTTCAATGATCCAAAGCTAGCCACATGGAGGATAACGATGAGCGTCGGTCTCTACATGGGTCCCTACATGGTGAAATCATGCAGGCATAGAAGTATGTGTCAATACTTAGAATGTACTAGTATGCAGGTATGCAATGCATGACATGGAACTAAATAATGAAATGATTCATGCTAAGTCTTGTAAAAAAATGATACATTTATAAAGGCATTAGTAAGCCATAATCAAGCTAATATTGTTTAAACATAAAGGACAACTTTAGAAAGAATATAGTAGGATGCAAAGATGATCATAATTGAGAATATGCAAATTATATAAACTTGGAACGCTTATATGGGTGATCATTTAGACATTTTACTCTCACCATAGAACATAGAATAATGCACATGAGAAATAAAGAACCTACCCTTACTTGAATACATCATAGGTCACATAAACTTAAATTAGTTAAATACATGATGTCATACATAAAATTAAAGTATTAATATTCTTGGGTGAACAATACATCACTTTACATAAAAGACTATTTTATTATGCAAGGAACATTGGTAATCATAATGGAGACTACCTTACACACTTATAGACATCATCATGTACCTTTAGGGAAAATACCATTTGAACTTGTGAAACAATGAATCATAGGAACTTTAAATCATCTTTGGACATATCATAAAGGAACCATTTGATTTAACATAAGGGGGCCTCTTGGGAAACATAAGGAGAACTTGAACATATGTGAGACCAACCTTTAACTGACATAACCATGTGAACTAAGCCATGGAGTCCCGATGTTTTACCTACATCGGAGGAAAGGGGAAAGTCACTTACCAAGGCAACCTCCTAAGATGCCTAACTGGATCCACCAAAGCTTTGCTATTGAGCAACCTCTACTATCGGTTGGTCTAGAAATCAACCTCTACTAGCGGGTGATTCCTATTTTCTATGGTGGCATGTAGTTATGGAACAATAGGATTCTACAAATGGTCTCTCGCCTCTTCCAATGGTGATCTTTTGCATCCATCCCAAGGTCCACTTGGTGGTAAGTAAACTCTCACGGAATAATCGTAGGGAGGAACCATCAAATTCATTAGTGGAGAGATATTCTACTAACCCATCCCATAAGCCTTGTAAAACAATGGAGGAAAATTCTACTAACCCATCCCATAAACATTTTGAGCATTAATTATCATCGTAAGGATAGCTCCTATACCTTGGCTAAGCCTCTACTATTGGCTAGCATCATAATCTTGGCTAAGCCTCTACTATCGACTAGAATCCTCATCATATCCCTTTACTAATGGGTCATCATTTCATATCCCTCTACTAAACCGGTCATCATAGTCTCATGATCATAACTAGGTGGAGACTTACATTTCTAGAACAACCCATCTCAGCCATACATATCATCTTTCAAAACATGGACATGTAAACATGAAATTCATCTCAATCCTCAACTATACAGTGTCTCATGGTATCACGAAATTTATAGCTTTGAATATCATGAACTGACTCATCAAACCATCAACATCATAATATCAAATAAAGGGTTTCATATCATTCATAAAAATTATAACATTCTCATGAACTCATAGCATGCTTAATTTCCCTTCATCATCAACAACATCCATAACTCACATGTGCTACCATAAGCCTTCATCACATAAGAGATTTGCCACATAACATAGTCAAAACATGTTGGGTATATGTATTTAAGCTTAAAATCATATAATTCAAGAATATGGAACATGAGAGGGGCAAATTAAAGTCATTTAAGAAGTCATTCAAACAACCCAGCAACATACTTGAAAAACCCCTATTTGGGTGTCATTAAAACCCTTCAAAAGTTCATAATATTTTAGAGTCTTTCAAGATGTCATAGCTTACAAAGCTTTAGCGTAATAAACATATCATAATCTCAATCATTAGTAGGAGCCCATGCATCAATAAATAAAGAATTAACAAATTCCTAACATTTTTCATGTAATGGAGTGATAGTAGAAAATACCCATAAAGAATTAGTTATTAGAATCAAAAAATTTGATAAAAAATAATTTTGGGACTCCATGAGTGAAAGGACCCATGGATGAAAACCCACATACATTAGATTTGGTGTTTATTGAAGAAAAACATGAGGAGGATTTGGGGCTTGACTTGGTTTTCTTGAATTCCAACAAAACTTCTTGAAAATCTTGAGAATGGATGGAGGATTTGGTGAAGATTAGAGAGGAATTTGAGAGGCTTTTGGTGAGTTTTGGAGTTGAAAAATGGCTAAGGATGAGGTTTTCCTGTATATATAGACATTGAGTAATTACCCAATTGTCCTTTAGTGAAAAAGGAAATTTTTGACCTATGGCGTGTCCAGTCTGCCTCGCAGCCTAGACGCGGACAGCTAATACTTGTGAAATTTCACCGAAAAGATATTTTTTTGGCACATGTAAAATGTACCTTGTAAGTAACCATTTTCCCACACAATTTTACCCTCAGAACAAGAATATAAAGTCGGACTTGCGAATTTTTTCACGGACTTTGAGATATTCATAAAAAACATATCATAGGGTCTTTTTGGGCTACATTGAGGGGTGTTTCAACAATGAACAATCACCAAGCCAAAATACCCAATTTCTAAATCAATTAACAATTCAACTAAGGACAACCCAATTTCACATAACACAATTCAAATTCAACAAGTATTTCATGTTTAAATACTATACCAATCATAATCATCAACTCAATCAATTAAATAAGGCAAATTAAGGGTTTAAAACGAAACTGAGAACTTACCAAAAGTAAAAACTAACTTGAAGAAAAGAGAGAAGATGAATTATCACAAAACCCTAAATACCAGAAATCTAACCGGAAAAAAGAACGGCTGGAAATTGATCAGAAAATAGAGGGAAAGGGAGAGCTAGTTAATTAGGTCAAATAGGGGTCTAAATTATTTGACCCCTCCTTTATACTTTTACCAAGTCATCTGAAAAAGTTACTAGGCTTGGGTCTATGAAACCCAGATTACGAGTCGTAGATGGCTCCATAGCTCATAAGTCATGGCTTCGTAGAACCCTCCATACTTAGCAAAATTTTAGAAAACTTACCTAGGTCCACGAACCCCATTCACAACTCGTAATTTGATGTATGAATCATAAAGTTGGCTCGTGGATTGGAGTGCACAATGGTCTTGCTTACTGGAAATCCCTACAAGATGGGGTATGAGCCATGAACTGCTTTACGACTCATAGAACAAGTCGTAGAGACTGAACCTAATGCTCTTCTCAGCCAAATTTGCTGACTTAGTCCTATACATGCATACTTTTCATTAAATACATTTTCACTCTATATGCAACCAACCCATTGTCCAAAATTACAATCAAAACACAAGAAAACAACTACCTATAAATCCAAAAACTAAAAATACACCTATAATGCAATTACATCAAACATCTTGGCTTGCCTCCCAAGTAGAGCCTGATTTATTATCAGGGCACGACTTAGGCAAATTGGTTACTCAGACTTCACTAATTGCCCAACTTCACTCTTGAGATCATTTGGATGCTTCATGGACTGACGGATGTCGAAGACAACTTCTTCATCATTCAATCCCACAAAGAGAAAGTGTACCTAATAAAAATGTGATTTTGGTAATTGGTACATGTTGGGTATAATGGAAAATAGGAATATTCGGTGATTCAAGAAGTGACTTTTCGAGTTCTTCCATAGGGTAGGATAAAGTGAAAAAGAAAGGTATTTGAACCAGGGTTGAGTTAACCACTTTTCACATTTACTAGGGCTTGTCCAGTGTCTTGGAATGATCTTCCCAAGATGGATGGAACGTCGAAGTCAAGCTTACAATCTAGAATCACATAGTCTGGATGGAATATGAATTTCTCCACATTATAGAGTATCCCCATAGTCTTCTTCTCCGTTCGATCCGCCATTAACAATCGCATGCTAGTAGGTTCCAATCCAAGCTTCTTGTAAACGGCAAAGGGCATCAAATTGATACTGGCCCTAAATCACATAGTCCCCTTGCGAACTCCACATCACCTATATTAGTTCAAGGTATAGTGAAAGTACCTGGATCTTCATGCTCCTGAGCTAAGGACATCGTAGTGATAACACTATAATGTTGAAGCTCTTGAAAAAGCTCGTGACTCATAGTGTGCTTCTTGGTAACCGAGTCCTTCATATACTTGGCATTACCTGACATTTTCTCCAAAGCCTCAATGAGAGGAATATTGATAGATAGATACTTAAGTATGGAGAGAATATGCTTGAACTTGCCTTCCTCCTCCTTTTTTTTGATTCTTTGAGGGAAAGGAGGAGGAGGCCTAGGGATAGACTTAAACTTTTCTGACGTTTTAGTTGATTTACTCACCCCATCTTTACAATGATCATCTCCTTTATCTGCATCCTTTGTTGCAACCATCTCCTCATGAACATCTTCCTCATCAATCGGCATAGGAGGATCAAGCTCTTGCCACCCCTATTAATAACTGCCACACATTGCCCCTTATTCTTAGGCTTTTATACTGTGTTGCTAGGAAATGTACCCTTTGGATACTGATTCAATTGAGTTGACACTTGACCAAACTGTTTCTCAAGTTGTTTAATAGCCACAGAATGAGACTCTATTTTCTGATGTATGCTTGAAATATCTTATTTCATGCCCCTTAGAGTTTCATCTTATGTCTTACCCTTCTTCAACAAGCGGTCAAACATCTTCTCAATTCTAGAATCGCAGATACCTACATCATGGTTGTCTAGTGGCATATAAGGACCAGTTCTGAAGCCTTCTCTGAGACCCAATCTGCATTTGGACCCATGTTCCTATCATAGTAACTACCCCAGTTGTCTTTGAAAGCTCCATCTCTACCATAGTTTTCACCTTGGTTTCATTGACCTTGGCGCCAATAGTCCAGATTGAACCCTTAGGCATTGGTCCAAAAATGCCTTGTTTGATCATTTGCAAAATATGTGTCCTTCTCATGGTATGGTTCCACATAAATGGGTGCACGTAGAGGTTGGTGAACCACTGCATTCGCTCTCCCTTGGTTCTGATTGATCACCACATCAATGCTTGTGTGAAGCTGGGCAAGTTGTTGTATAATCTTTTCATTAACTTTGGCTTGCTACGAAACACATTGACAGCACATAAACTCTTCATGGAAGCTCTATCCCACTGTACCCATGCACAATTCATCTAAACCACTTGATCCATATGTGTAATGACCCTCCGGGTCATTTATATGGTTTTGCTGCTATTATGTTTAAACAATTGAGAAGCATCGAGAAGTGATTCAGAGGGGAAAAGCTTGGTTGGATTGACTCAGAGCTAGAGACGTCGGATGCCAGGTAGGCTAGGCTTTCTCTAAATCCTAAAATGAGCTAAAATGCTTGCATATTTGAGTTAGAATGTATTGTTTATGAATGGAGTTGAGGATTATATATTGTATATGGTTGGATGCGATCTGTGTTTTTTCTGTATAACGTTATGCGACAATAGTTGTTGTATTATGAGCTCGGTTGGTTGTAGCTATTATATTACCTAAGTTCTTATATTATATGACTACGAAGGAGCTTGGAAGGGGTTCGCTAGAGCTATGAATATGTGGCAGGTATGTACACTTAGCTTGACTCTTGATTTTATGGGGTGTGTGGTCCGAGGCTACTGAAATATACTAGCTATTAAGGTTGACCTATGATACATGCTACCAAGTATGTTGGATCTATTATTTATATCTTGTTCGTATGTATATACATGATATGGTTGCAGTTATCTATATCTTTACTAAGTACTCTTGGTAAAATTCCCTGATTAAATATGATTCTATGTTTCCCTGTAATTTAGATGATCCCGTATACTATTGTTATCTGTTATGTACTTGTGCCACTGGTTAGTGACCAGAGATACACTATGTCCTGGGGACAGTCAAAATTGTAACCCTTGAGAAGCCATGTGACCTGTAATACGAGATTTGTTGACACTGAGCCACTACCAGGATAGAGATAGGAGTGTGAATCTATTGGCAAGGTGTAGATTATTTCCTATGGGCATTCTAGGTGATCTGCGATGAGACTCTAGTTACATGGGTTTGTCTTGGGGACTGGAATCTAGTTGAGAGGGGTACATTTCAGTGGGCCAGCACATGGTTGCCTTAGGCGATATCCTTTGTGGCTGCTAAGCTTTGATATAATTTTGGGTATGTGACATCTGTTCCTTTATCTAGCCTCTTATGCCTTAGCTTAGGTTATACCAACAATGTCCTATAAGTTGCTTTACACAAAGAAAGGGCCTGAGAAAGGCTGAATATGAGCTAGTGCCTTGAGATTGACATGTGTTTTGACTTGATTTATATTTGTATGGATGTGTATGGCCTGTTGTTACTGAGATATGATGACCAAGAAACTACGCATTGATTATATGTCATATTGCGCTTGACTCTAGTATAGATATGACTCAGCTTGGTTTAGGTATCCTGGATATTTATGATTTACTGTAATAGTCTATGTTTACTCTGGGCACTTGTGATTGATGAGGTTATGGTATACTTAGACTTAGCTAGGCGTGGCTTTATGGTGTTTTGTGATGTATATACTCTCTGATGTACTGCTAATAGTTGTTGTGAGTACTAGCTCTCTCCATTCGATTCTACGATATATTTTGTATCTGGGAGAGGTGGTGATTGTGATTATTTGGCTTGGATTGAGATTGTACAATACCTAGGTTGAGAGAGTCGTCGTCTATGTTCACTATAGGCACGATACAATTATCGTTGTCTACGTTTACTCTAGGCACGATATGACTTTCGAGTTTCGAATCTGGATAGATCGGTCGAGTTAGTGATTGATTCATATATCTCATCCCAGATGACACTCACTATCACCGTTGAGCACCGGTGGTCACATCTGTAGAGTTCGGATCCTGGTTGACGCTCCCCATGGACTTATATCCCAGTGGCCATGATTGTGATGTCAGGTGATGGATGCAGATTCTGAGTGCTGAGGGCCAACTGAGTTTGGGTTGAGGATCCCGATTGATATTCTATGGGGTTGGGCCCCGTGATTGATATTCTGTGGGGCTGGGCCTCGTGATTGACATCCTGAGATGATACACTATTGTTTATGCGAGGAGGATTCTTTCTCCCGCAAGGATTACTTCCCACCATTATATTGAGTGTTGGACCATCTAGCGCAGGCTGACTGCTCGATCGGAGAGGACAGGATCGGGTGCCACGTGCTGGTACAGGATCGAGGATCCAGTTGACATGTGATTATTGGGGCTAGGCCCGTGATTACTTCCTCATGGATCCACTCACCTATTCACACCTTGATTGGTCTTATGAGGTCTCAGGGGGCAATCAGGCTAAGACACTAGGGCCTTACATCCATGTATAGCTGACCCTTGTTTTGATGATGTGGAGAGTTGGTCTCTATGATGGTTCTATGGGATTCAGTGATGATTCTGAGGGATTCTGTGATTACTTATCAGCATGATTATTGTGCATAGGTGTACCTTCTGTGTTTATGGGGGCCCAGTTGGTGTACAGGCATAGATACTAGGGCTTTGCACCCGCGTACAACACTATACCTCAGTGGGGACAGTTGTGGTATTGTCCTACATAGTCTTCGTCAGTCGGTATCGATGTTCAGTAGTTGGGTTTGTTCAGGTTATCATTGTTCTTCCCTTTGATTGGTTCAGTTGTGGTTTGAGGGTTCCAAGACATGCCTATGTCTTTATCTAAGTTGTTTTGCTTCACTGTTGCAGTTCCATACATTTGGACTTTACTTATGTTCACTATTTCACTCGGTCAACTGATGATGCCTACTAGGTGCCTTTTCTAGTACTCACCCCTACTTCTGCATCTCCCTATGGTATAGTTCCAGGTACGGGTTATGATAGTTCATTTGGGCAACTTCGGGAGCGCTCAGGAGACTTTTGGTGAGCACCAACAGCTCTGGCTTTTTCACAGTCTCCTATCTATTTATGATCGTCAATTGCACCCAGATATCGGCATTGTACAGTAGAGTTTGGTATTTGTAGGTGCACTCCTGGTATTGTATATTATTATGATTATTGATATATGTGTACGATATGTCCTTGTGTCTATCGTAGCTCTGTACAGTTGACTTTCAGGTTCTGGGTAGGTTTCAGCGTATATATTATTGTTGTATCAATTTGGTTTGGACTAGAAAGCTAGGACAGATACCCTTGGGTTAGGAATTGGCTTGCCTGTAGGTGGGACCTACATGCGCCATCATGACCAGGACCGAGTCATGACAATACACTCAGCAATCCTTGCAAATGGTTGATCTAAAAACATGCTCCCCATGATAGCGTCAGCACAAGCCTGACTGTTCTCATTAAGGGCATGGTAGAAGATCTTCACCAAGGCATAATCAACTATCTTGTGGTCAGGGATACTCCTCAGACATTTAGTAAATCACTCTCAAGTAGTGTTTATTAAATCACCAGGAAGTTGCTCAAAGTTGTTAATTTGGTCCTTCAACTTGAGCTTCTTTGATCTACGGAAATACCTCTCCAAAAAGGCCTTCTGCAACTCTGCCCAACTATTGATTGAACTTTATTTGATCTCAGATAGCCATAGTGCATCATTTCCAATAAATGACAATGAAAAAACACGAAGTCCCACATCATCCATAGACAGATTCTGTGTCCCTATCACACTCCTATAAACAATGTCACATTTGGAGTCCTTATAACATTCCTATCCTGTTAATGGTCTACAAACATTGGAGCAAGATGTTTGAACTACTTGTAATATAGGAAAGGCTAAAATAAGAGATTGAGTATATGACCACTCTTAGGAGCTCAAAGATGCAGAGAAAGATCGTAAAAACCTCAGTTTAGAAGCCTAAAAGTGCAGAAAAATAGACTGAAAAGTGACCAAGGTCAATTAACAAGGTCGAGTCCACAGCATGTGAATAGAACCATGAGTCATAGGTCTGGCTCGTGAATATGAACTTCAGGAAAGGAAAAAAGTTTCCAAGTGTATCCACGTAGCCATTCACGGCCTATAGATAGGGTCGTAAGTGAGTGTGTCAAGCCTAAAGAAAATTTGGAGTTTTTGGAAGAAGGACCACAATTAACAGGATAGTTTGTAGACCTCTCCACTATCTGTAGGAAGCCTTCATAAAAAGAGGCCCATGGAAGTAAAATTTTGCTAAGTGTGGAAGAAATCCATGACCCATAGACCAAAGGACAGTCCACAAGAAGGGGTTTTATGGTTTGTGTTTGGCCAATAGTTTCTGAAGATTGGAAAAGAAGAATAGGATGACTATGACTATGGTCCATTGTTCAAACCATGACCCAAATTGGGGTCTCGTAGATGGGCTTCGGCAATTGTAATGAAGAGCAATTTTATCCTTTCCGCCAAATCTAATCCTAAACCATGTCATTTTTGGGACTCTAAAGGTCCCGGATCAAACCTTAAATCCTAAGTATTCCTCATTCCTTTCATTCTCCCACTTTCAAAAGTTCTATGGCATTCTTCCTCTCTTCAAGAATAAGCTAAGGAGGCTAGGGTTTCAAGGGGATTCTTTCATAAGAAGCAAATTCCTTCTTCTTAAGCTTCACCAAAGTATGAAAGTTTGATTTGTGTGTCTCTTTTCACCTACAAATGCCTACATAATGTTGTTTACCTTTTCTTTATGTTCCATGATACTATCTTACATGTTAATGACGATTTCATGATATTTTAAGATACTACATGTTTCTAATGTTATCGTATGATGTTACGTTACATGTTTTCTATGAATATCAAGTTAACAATGATGACATTAATTATGTGGGTTTAAGTAATAAAGTGTGACTTGTTTTACCATGTTTTGAATAAGCATATTTTCCCATGATTATGTATGAAGTATGGTAAAGGTTGAGGCACTAAAGAAAGGTTTAAGGTTACGACTTGTCAAAGATATAAGCATGTTGACAATTATCCTAAAGATGTTTAAGAAGGTCCCCAAAAAGAAAGGATAATACTCACTTGGTGGTACCTTAAGTTTGAGAAACTGTTAAGATTGTACTTATGATTCTAGTCATGACTTGCTAAGCTTACATTTTAAAGATTTCGTGGGATGACTTAGCACCGAATTTGACATTGAGGTGAGGTGAGGAAAGGGAACCTTTCCAGCAACCCTTAGTCTCATTAACTATGTGCCACCATAGGAGCCCTTGTAGGCTACGCTAGTGGATTTGTATAGGCTAGTTTATGTTATGTAAAGATACATGCTAAGTGACAGAGTTTCACCCGGCAAGTGGTCTTCCCATGCCAACATGGAGGGTTATGATGGATTTCATGTAGTAGCTCACATGGTCTTATATGTCGGTTAAGGTCCATTCCCACAAGGTTCATGATTCTATGACATGGTTGCATCACATGTGTTCCACTTTTGCATGATCCTCATTCATATTGAGCATTATTCCTTGTGCATGCTTAAGCCCATATCTATGTACCTTTACCATCATATACACACATATGTGTGGGTGACAGAATTATAATTTCATATTTGCATTGCATCTCACATACATTTTATATTCCAAAAGTACCAATGCATATTTTGCCTGCATGATTTAACCATATAGGGATAGGGACTCCTCTACCGGCTCGTGGCTTGTTTTCAGGTGTTCAAGACTAGTGCTTTTGTGGTAAGACATTAGCCAGGATCTCTACCATTTTTCACTCTTGTTATGTATTTCAAACATTGATATATATGTTGGCCTTTAGAGGCTTTTACTTTCTATATTGTTAAATGTTGGAGTCTTTTCTATTTAATAAAAGTCAACCTACACTGGATCTATTTGTTCCATGTCTTAGATGGTATGATGTTTTAATTGAGAATAATTTTTTAATGTTGATTTATTGTCATTTGTTTCCCCATAGTATCTTTTCTTGCTATATCTCGCAATTGTTTAAGTTTTATGCCTATAAATTCTTGAGATATTAAAGACAGCTAGGATGAGGTGCCTTCGGGTATCTCATTTGTCGTGTGACAACTAGGCCCTGGTTCAAGCCATTACAAACATTGTATTAGAGCACGAGTTTTTAAAATGTTCCTCGGATGTCCAAATATACTACATCAAATAGAGTCTCATTCAAGATTGTGAAGCATGCCACTATCTTGAGTAAGAGGCTATGAGATGGTTTTGGAAAGTATTCCCTTCTTTCTTATTCATGTCTTGCCTTTAGTGTCGTCTAAGGTTTTCCTATGCCTAACGATGATCTACTTCCTATGTCTAGATCATGCTGCCAGGAAGAGCTCAAGGAGGTACTCTCGAGCAACAAGCCCCTCTGCTACAACAAGATGATGGAGTGTCCCACGTGGAGTTTAGAGCCGTGTTTACTATATTGGCTCAAGCATTGGTCAGTCAAGCTAATAGGGAGATCGATATTCCTCCCTAAATGACTACTCCAGCCACTCTAGTTAGAGACTTTATAAGAATGAGCCCTCCAGCATTTTATGGTTCTGATGTCGCCCAAGTTACACCTCCTTTTTAGAGGATAAAGCGGTCGTTGTCAAGAATAAAACCTACCAAGGTTAGGGTCAAACCCATAGGGAATACGTGGACTCAAGACAAATTTACCAATAATTGATTAAAGTAGTTACCAAACTCAATTCCAAAAAGAGAGGTTTTGCAATAAACAATAATAAAGTAAACTAAACTAACTATCACGAGAGACAATCGATAATAGAGAACGACTAGGGTATTGTGCTTCCCATGATTCCCCCACTTACAACCCAATTCTTGTCTAGTGTATAGCATGTAGGATGATAATTTAAGTTCACCAAGCCCTTTGGTCAAAGGTGAGAGGCAAATTTCACTATGTGACTTGGCCCATCTCCATAGTG
>JAPFFP010075392.1:0-23383 GCA_026153255.1 Solanum medicagineum | reverse complement strand
AAATTTTGCAAACCCTCTCACACCCCACCAGTAGACCCCAAACTAAGCAGAAATCTCCACCAAATCGCCACAAAAATAGACCACCACGATGACCCCTTATTTCTCCAGCAACACCACCACCCAACAACCCTCTTTCTCCCTTTCAACAACCGAAAATCAAGCCCTTTCTCTCCCCTCTTTTTTCGTTTCTTTTGAGTTCGAAAACTACCCAGTCCAGTGGAACTCAACTCCTATGAAGCAAACACCGGTCAACAATGATGACACCACAATCAAGTTTGAGTTAATTGCTAAACTTTTCGAGTTATGACAGAATTGATAGCATTATAGTGCATTGCTAGTATTATTATTTATGTCTTTCTGGTGAAATTGTCCTTTGAGTATGCTTAGGATTTTGTCTCCATCTCTTTACATTTTTTGCACTGCATGTGTTAGAATTAACCTAGATCTCAGTAAACTGGGTTAGTCTATTGAATTGATTATTTGAATTTCTGAATTTTGAATTATATTTCTCTCCTCTGTGTGAATTAAATATCTTAGATATTTTACTGTATTTGATTGATGCCTTAATTAACTCTAATTAATATGATCAATTTTGTAATTATTTACGGAAAGCACTTGATTTGTTGGACTGTTTGGTCCATAGCGGTTATGTTTCCTTGCTTGCAATTGTTCCACCCTTTTCATAATTTTCTAACAATTTGATTATTCTTTTACCGTCTTATTTGTGGTAAAGTCAAATTAATTGATATGTTAATTGGTTTGTTATTTTTTGCTTATAGTAAGTCTAAATTTCTTCTTGCCTTTAATCTTTCTATTTACAGACAAAATTTTTTAATGAGGAATAGTTGATTAAATTTTATTTTTTCCTTTTTGAGACTTCCTTAATATTTTTAGTATATTTTAAATAATTTTTCTGCTAATTTTAGGAAAAATCTTTACTAATTATGCCAATAATTTCTATCCCTTTATTGTCTTTTTCCTTTTTGAGTAGTCTTTTCTTTCACTATATAAATGACCCTCTTCATACACTTTTAGGACCTCATTCGAGAAATAACATTATTCTTTACGGAACGTCCACACACACTTTCACTTCAGTAAAAGAAGAAACTCTCTCCTTTAAAACAAATTGGATACGAAATTTGCCTTAACATTCTCCTCCCTCTCTTTCTCGAAATAAATAAGAAGAATAATTGGTATCTTTCTCGAAGTTTTCTGGTCATCCTTTACTATTCGAATTTTCGAGCAATGTTGAAATGTGCACCTGCCTTTTCTGCATTCAAAGAAAAGTTGTCAGTTTATAAAAGGGAGAAGGTTGATATGTACTTTTGTCGTGATCAGTACGCTCCGGTTGTTGTTGATATCTAACCTTTCATTTCGATATCCATTTAGATGTCGGTCTTCAATTCTGAATTTTAAATTTTTTTGAGAGCCTCTCTTTTTATTCCTTTTCCTGTCCTTTTTTTCCATATCTAGTTTATTTTGCTTATGGATTTTTGAGACAGGGGTTCTAGGAAACAACCTCTCTACTTCTATGAGGCATTGGTAAGGTCTGCGTACATTCTACCCTCCTCAGACCCCACTTGTGGGATTCCATTGGGTATGTTGTTGTTGTTGTTGAGAGCCACTCAAAAGTTTCTACTCAGTTTATAGAAAATGCCTTGAAATGTCAAAACTTTTGCCCCAATTATTTGTCCGATAAGGAATACGCTCTTCTATAAGAATCCCTCTAAAAAATTCTTCTCCAATCCATGATCAAAGGGAAAATAAATATTTTTATTATGGTAAGATCGAACTCTATAGGAGCGCCTATGTGTCCCTCTTAAATTAGAATCAGGTCTAACATAATTCCAACTACAAAATAAGAGAGCATAAATAATAAAGTGTTCCTTCACAATAATTGAAATGATAGAATCCAATCTTATTTCCTTGGAGGCCTAGATATAGCAATCATAATCTCGGATGACATGAGCATTTATTGGAGATTTCTTTATTGAATTTCATCATGCGTGCTAATGGTTTGAAGGAGGATTGTCCAATAGACTAGGCGCAAGATCCTTCAAGCTTATGACTTTGTTGTCAATCAAGTCCTGAATCTTATCCTTCAAGGTGCAACATACTTCAGTGGTATGTCCTTCATCCTTGAATGGTTTGCACAAATCTTATTATGGTCACACTGTTTGGATTATGTACTTGTATTTAAGGCAAGAATAGGTATGATATAGCGACTTACTTCAATCTTTGATAGAGTTAAGTCATGGTTTCGGCTAAAGGAGTGTAATTTCTCACATTCTTCTTCCTGGCATTGGATTGCTCTTTGGAGTTGTATTGTTGAACGACTATAGGTTACTGATACTGAAGCATTTGGTGTTGTGCAAGAGGCATATAATATAGGAATATTTGACATAAATGTGATTCTTGATAGCGAAGTTGTACCATTGGATACAATATTATTAGATTTCGAGTGAGTTGAGGGATAAGTCTTTGTAGTCGTAAAGTGGTGTTTATAGGCATAAAGGCATTAGCATTATGTTGGGTAGCATAGAGATAGTTTAGCAAAGGCATATATGATGGATTCAGAGGTTGAATAGTAGAGTCAGTGGGTAAAAGATGATTTGGAAATATAGCTTGATTGATGCTAGGGTGACCAACCATGTTTGCACCAGAAGAGGAATTGAGAGGCATTAATAGCTTAGCCTAATTGCGCACACCAACCAATTCTTCTTTCAATTTCATTATTTTTTTCCCCAATCTCATAACCAAATCATTTGGAACATATCCTTATTAACAATCTCATCCATAATCTTTTTTTTCCTTTTATGCTTTAGACTTGAAGAAGGAGTTGGAGTGCCTTTTGATTTGTGTGTGGTAAGCTATAGTGTACAGATCAACCGTAGGGAAGGGAAACAAAAAACCAACAAAACATCATTAGAGGTTAGAACAATAATGAAAAATAGCACATAGTTTAAAAATAATCACCCTAAAATGCAAGGGACCTCGTTGAGCCAGGGGTAGGCCTAATATGACAAGCAAGTGATTCATGACAATTAATCCAAGCCTTAATTTGTAAATTGGAACTTAGAGTTAGAGATAAATAATTAAAAGAAACAAACTATTTTATTTATTGAATAAACAGAACAACAAATGAAGAACTAAAACTTCAAGACTTTAAATGAAAAGATAACATTAAATCCCAGGGGAAAGTAGGATATCAAGGGAAATAAATCTAAAAAGAAGGAAAAGAAATATTCTAGGGATGGTGCTCATCATTGTCAATCTCCTCAGCATCTCTTGAAACTCACACAAAATACTCTAGTGTGATGTGAGGACGATACTCATGAAGACCAATGATGATAGATCTTTCCCATCTTCTCATAATATCGTGAACTTGTGGAATCCTTGGCCCAAAATCATATTTAAATACCCTCAAATTGGTTGTTCAGAGAACCCTTGGATTTGTCCAAACTGTCGAAGAACTCACAGTGGAGCGTACGGTTAGACATCAATCAAGCCAATCATCTCGAGATAACACAGTTACTCCCGCTTACCATGGTATGTTCTATGTTTAACTAGGAATACTTTCATTGAATATGAAGAGTAGAAAGATCATTCAAAATGATATATCACTCTTCAGTCTCTTCAAGAGCAACAAATTTAGTCATTCTTCTTAAATGAGTATGAATCTTATTTTGCATCCCACTTAGAATATTATTTTGGTGAAAATGCTTGACGGCCCATAATTGGAGTAGCAGGTTGCATCCCTCAAAAAATCTTCTACCTTTGACACACTTGGAGGATGCCCTCATTATTTCTGCCATGATCATAGGCACCAAAGTCACATTAGTCCTATTAGCTAATACTCGGACCACATAACTAAAAGAGGTGTCTATTTTCCCATCTCTTTTAGGAAATACTAGGGTACCTAATAACACAATGGCAAAGGCGTTCATGCGATACCTTTCCCATGTTTCTACTAAACAAGAGAACTTTTTACTAAAATTTATATAACCGTGTGAATTCAAAAAATCTAGAGAAATCCAGTTGAAGTTCAAGCAAGCTAACCTTGGGTCGTACTTTAGTCCCAAGGATCTTAAAAACGTTTGTAGTGTTTGTTTGTGAGGTATGATCATTCTGCCTTCATAGTAGTTCAGATCAGTGAAACCCCCAATATCCTCAATAGTAGATGTCAATTCGAAGTGTTCGAATTTGAAGACTTCCCTAATAGGATTCCAAAACTGCAACAAGGCCCTGATTAGGTACCGATATGGGATGACATAGATTAGTAAGGTCAACCTTCCCACCAGTTGGGCAACTTCTCTAGCACGATCTTGTCTAATATTTTCCTACCATGTTTGGAGGCTAGGGTTGACACCTACCACCATCAGAGTGTAGAGGAAGTTGGGGAAGGCTATGTTGGATTTGCACACAAATAAAGACAAAAACAGGTTCTAAAACTCCATTTCAACAATATTTTGGCTTGGATTAATTTATCATGATCACATTTACACATAATATGCAATTTTTTCTAGAGGGTAATTTGTAATGACCCATTAAGTCATTTTTGAGAGATAGAATGTTTATTCCATAAATGACTTATTTGATAATTTATTTTATGGATAATTTGGACTATTTGATAACTTTGGCTATTAGTTGAGGTAATTATAGATGGCTAATTTAATTAGTGGGCTAAAGTGATAATTTACGTAATACCTTATACCACTTATTACTATGTTTACTAAGATAGGTTAGTAGACTTATCAATTTTAACATTTAATTAAATTAGAAAAGAGAAGAGGAGGAAACATACCTATTGAACGACGAAGTGCAACGCCAAAGTCTAGGTAACTTTTTTTGTAGCATCTTTGTATGTCTAAGTGGGTAGCCAAGAATATAAATTTATGTATGCATATTTTAATGATAAAAGTGGAATGTGGGAATACAAAAGTTATAGTTTTAGTGGGTGTAGTAATGTTTTGGGATTTTGAAGTTTTGGGGAAAATAAGATATTCATTCCTAATTAATTTTTATGCATGGTAATTAATGGGAGATAGTAATGCATCTCAATTGTTATTGAAGTTTTGGTTCATTGTGATATACACTGATAGTCAAGGTTGTTGCCACTGGTTCATAACCGATTGGCTTCAGTTTTAATTATTTTTCTTTTGTTATCACATTATAAATTAAGTTTTAATATATTGAGATGATTAGATATTAGGTATATTATATTATATAAAAAATCATTAGATTTATAATATGAGGAGGAACTATAACTTAACCTTAGGTTTGAAATTTAGGAACTTGATTGTGGATTGAGTGAATTTTCAGTCTAGGCTAGACATATACTAATATGGGTGTCTATGGACTCATTTACTTATGAATATAATATATTTGATAGATTCGAAAGGTTTTGACTCATTGAGGAAAGGGAAGGTTATCACGCCCCCAGAGGTAATCTAGCTTTGCCGGCACCTAGAAACTATTGCTAGTCCCCAAGCAAACCACTTGGCCTCATCACATTCATCTAATCAGTAAACTTTACTGATCAGCGGAAGACATAAGGAAGTAAATGGGCACATCTCATATAGTCACAAAATAATATTATAAATAAGATGTCTCAAAATATTATTATAAATAAAAAGGCTAGTAGAAAGAAACTAACTCACAAGTCTCAATATCAACATTCTACTCTAGTCTATATGAAGCTTTATCACTATCAAGTGGTGCCAATGACAGATTCATGGCGATCTCAAACTAAAGTAAACTAATCAAATAGTACTCTATAAGCAAAATGAAATAAATGTAGTGGATCCTCCGAAGTAAAGGAGGCTCACCAATCAACTGATTGCTCAGATCCACAATGATTTGCCTATTGACGATCTCTAATCTTTGTTTCTACATCATAAAATGATGCAGCACCGAGTGGCGTCACTACGTGGAATGTACAATATGTAAAATAGTTGAATGAAATAGAAATAGGTAGGATTATATGGAACAACATCAATTCAGAATAGTAGCCAATCAACATGTCAAATGTCTATTTAAAGCAAGAATAAAGAGTAGACAAATGACCCGTCAAACTAATCAAACCTCATCAATCAAATCAAGCTCATCTCAAAGGAACTCAACTCAACTCATCTCATCTCATCTCGACTCAAAGTACTCAATGTGGGAACTTTCTAGGAGTTTCTCTTATCCGACAACAATTACTTATGATCCAGTTATTGTACAATAAGCCACCATTGTTGCCACAGCCGTTCTGTACTTGCCAGATAGAGAACGAATCGAATCCATGAGGGAAACTGCAATAAGCAAGTCCTCTATTGTTTCAGGAACTCTTTCAAGAAGGAACCACAATGTAATGTGATGGTTCTAATCCTCTCCTACGCATGGCCACGTAGTTTGAGATGTGATAAATGGATTAACTCGAGCTTGCTGGCTATTTTATTTGCTTCACACGACGACCAGAGGCTGATTCCCCTACTTTTTTGGTACTTGATACTCCTCCCAAGACTCGATGCTCATAAGACGATCAATCCAATTAAATCATCTCAATCAACTCATCTCGAGTCAACCTTATGGAGGCACTAATCATTCAATCAGTCTCATAAAGACTCCAATCATCTCATCAATTCAGCTCTCTATCAATAGCTCAAGGCTTAGATCAATCATTAGGGAATAATTGAATAGACAAATCATTAGAGTTTATTTGGGAACACTCATAGACCATCAAGTACTATCAACCTATTATCATCCTCACATCACAATCGACATTCTCAATCAAGGCTCTAAAGTCAATCCCTATGTTCATTCATGCATACTTTCAAAAGTTAATATATAGGGTTCATGCACTATCTCGTGCAAAGTATTCAATTTAATATAAAAAAGTTTATGATGATCATCAACATATGAAAATACATGTAATTTCAAGAAATTAATCAAGATAATACTTCAAGAAATATGTATAGAGACTTATGTACTTTCAACTCTTCTATGACCATCTATGGGGTACATGGGAGAACAATCACATGCTTTTGTTTAGCCTTACATACCTGGGGTGAAGCTATCGACAATCAACCTTCAAGAATTCTCCTTTAAACTCTTCAATCTCAAGCTCTTCTTCTCTTCTCTTCTATCAATCCCTAGTCTTTTCAAGTACTTAGAAAGGACTTAGAATAGGGTTTAAAATACATTTTACGTCCAAAATGGCCTATCTGATCGTGTATTAAGTTTAGTAGGGGTTGAGAAATGTCTAGAATGCCCCTCACAAATAAAATAAAAATTTCAGTCCAGAAATACCCAGTCTATGGTGTATTTTTTTTTCCAAAATATTCTTTGACCGCGTTTTTTATTCCCCGTTGAAAAAAATTGAAAAAATAGTAAGTGTACATCTACGATAAGGGCGCGACGTGCCTCTGTCACACATCAACACTATTTTACGTTTTCGGACTGAAAAATTATTTTTTTATTTGGTTGCTCTAAAAGTCGACCGAGACCATTTTTCCACTCAATTTTTCATGTTGGTCGCATATCCGGTCTCAGATTTGCAAGTGGAGCATGGGAAGATGCATTATGTGCACATCTCTCCTCTAGGGTATTTTAATAATTTTACCTGGCGTTACAAAGGCATTGGTAGATTAGCTCACTTGATTTTGGTTCTTCGGTTGAGGTATGTATGGCTTATTTTATGTGTTAGAGAGACTCTTAATAGCAATTGATATTCATTGAGTGATGTTGTGATATTATTCTATGCATATAATTATTATAGTGTAGATGATTGATGTGTTTTGTGATTGGTTTGCAATCCCAAGACCATGAAATCCCTAATCTTAAACTTGCCTAATCAAAATTATGTCTTGATGTATTATACCTCTTATGAGTCATTGACATTCTAGGGAAGAATCTAGTATTCTTGTCCCCCTATTGGAGCCAAAGAACTCTAGACCTTTGTCTTCAGCTTGCCTCCTTGATCTTAGCCAACTCCTCCAGTTCTACCACCACTGTTGCCCATACCATCATATCATCCTCGATCAGATATCTAGAATCTAACATTGGTCAAGGTCTACTAATTCGTCAGCAAACTTCTTTTTTTTTGTTGTTGGCATTTTCATTGAAGTTCTGTTTGCTCCACACTTTGAAATTTTTTTCAACATCTGTAATTTAATGCTAAGCTTATAGTCAGGGCATCCCTCTACTCCAAAGCTATTCCACCGCCCTTCGACCAAATCCACGAAACCTTCCACCCCAAGCCAACCGTCGTCAAATTTAAAATAGGACTTCTTATGATTCTAGTTGCCACATTCCAAAAGGATTGGAAATGTGATCCGAAATTACTCTTGCAACAGTCCTCTGTCTGATGTCTTTGAAAGCTTCCTCCCATTCCATTGAACAGGAAAATCTATCAAATCTGGCAGCACTATTGGAATCACTGTCTCTAAACCTAGTGAAACTTCCCCCTCCCCCTTAAGGTTGGGATCGTATAGTTCAATTTTAAACTCAATTTGAGAATTCAAACATTACATTAGTATTTCTATGGCATCCCCTTCTCTGCCATGTATATGATGGTAGTAAAATCACTGCAACCAACCCAAGGCCCATCCCACAAACACCTCATCGTTGCTAACTCTTCCCAGCATTCGTTTTTCTCACTTCCAGTATGAGGGGCATACACCCCAGCAAGGCACCAGGTGAAAAGTTTCTAAATCGATTTGAAACTATAGTGAAAGAATATTGGCATTTTTTCAATTATGACCCCTTTCCAAATTCTGCAATCCCATGGTAACATAATAAACCCTTCTGCCCCCCCAACCTACCCCTCACTCCAGAGTTCTATCAGCCTCTAGAAAACCACAATTCATCCACCAGCAAGGCCACAATTGTTTGGCTGTTGTCTCCACCTCGACTTCCTTGTCTAATTTCACCTCTTGAAAACAATAGATGTCGGCCTTTCATTTTTGCATTAAACTCTCGACAATGATTCATTTGGAGATAATGTTAATCCCTTATATTCCTAGATAAATAATTTGACATTCATTGATAAGTCAAAACTATGAACTCTCCTCCTATTTCTAACTCCTTCCACATCTTCAGTCAGGACGGATTCTAAATTTTTCAATTCATTTTTACCAATGCCCCTACTTCTTGGCGTCTTATACTTACTTTCTCCTTTCTGTTTCTCCAGGATGTTCTGCCTCTCATCTAGTTCAATTAGCAAAGAGCGAGCTTCTTCCTCACAACCAATAAAGGCAAACCCATACTTGTTTCCCAATTCCAAAATATTACCGTTAACCCAATTTGATGCTTCCAACTCTGCTTCGATGTGATCCTGTGATTGCGTCTTTACAGGTACTACATCATGCACTTGTATTGCATTCTACTTCCTGAACTCTGGTCGTATTTCCCCCTTCAACTGAGAACACTACACCCCTATCCCTCTTATCTCGCCTTCCCTGAGAATAGATAAGGTGTATGCTTAAATCTTTTGAGTCAAAGTTGGGAGGAAGAGAATTTCCTAGAGTTTCAGACCTGGCCATCCTTTCTTCCCATTCTTTGAAGGTATCCAGAAGGCAAGGGTCGTTTTGATGAAAACTAGCGGAGGTCTTACCATCTTAGGACCTCCACGTGCTTGCATGTGCTTTCCCCTTGTCATTAAGGGTCTTTTCACCTGTGGTTTACTGGATCCAAGAGGCTTCATATTAGGCCTAGGACATCATCATTCAAAACATTTCCAGTCTTCTGGTTCAATATCTTATTGCTAAACAAGTGCAAATCACGTGGCATTGACTTGAAGCTAGCATCATGCCTAAGTCTCTGCCCACTGAAAGCACCTTAACTATCTTTAAAAGAATCATTTAGAGACCTCGATAACCGTCGGGTAAAGCCATGACCTTCGCTTTGTACTTCGCCAGAGATTCCACCCATATCAACATCGAGAATAACAAGCCACCATTTTCGATCGAAATCTCTCTTGGAATAGATGGCCCATCATCGTATACTCTGATTCTAGCCCACTTTAGGTGGTTGCAAAGACTTGTTTTCTCTTCTGTTTCCATCCATCCACCGCATGAATCTCCAATGGTCTTGAAGGCACTTTGTGACCATAGATGTAGCGGAAGTCCCACAACTCTTCTCCAAACTGAGGATGGATTTGCCTTCTGATTGAACATCCGTGCTACAAGCGACCACCGTTAAAATCCTACTGGAAGCTTTTTCCATTCCCAAGCACCTATCATGATTTGTTCAGCTGCCAGTCTAGTTGCAAACTCGAAGAGGAATTTTGAAGATAGGTGATAAATTCGGAATACCTGCCAAGCACCTACCGTAGATACTGAGACCATGGACTTGTTTCCATAATGCATTTGCCCATCTTCTAGCTTCCGACCAAGTGACAATTTCTATGGAGGTTTTAGGGATGCTTCCCACCAAACATCTTCTCAGCACTTCATTCTGAACGCTTATAACACCTTCCTTTCTTAGCTTTAAGTCTTTAAGGCTTTCATTATCTTCCCCATTCAACCACTTAAATCTCCTGACAGATTCAAAGTATGGTAGGTTTTTCTCAGTCATTCTTGGTATAAGCCAAGTAGGAGAGCCCTGTTTCTTCAAGAAACCTTCTATTTTTATAAGCAATAAAATTCTATCCTGCATTGAATACCAGTTCTAGAATAATTACCACAGACCTTTCGCTTAAGCTCACAATGCTTATATTATCCGCTAAACTTGTTAAAGTTCCTTGAGCAAAAAGTTTCTGAAAAATTATCTCTTCTCTTCCATCTTCTAACAAAGTTGACATGAACTTTTGATGCTTCTCTCATACATGAGAGGATCCATTCCATTGTTTTGCTATTGAAAGTCAATCTCCTTATAGAATTCCTATTTTCAACTATGCCATTTGAGCTAGTTAAGTCAAAGGGGACATGAAACCTACTACAAAGTACATTATCCATCAGGCCACAAAAGAAAATTATACCCGAGGAGGTGACAAG
Organism: Solanum medicagineum; assembly: GCA_026153255.1. NCBI lineage: Eukaryota > Viridiplantae > Streptophyta > Magnoliopsida > Solanales > Solanaceae > Solanum > Solanum medicagineum. The sequence goes on along the minus strand of JAPFFP010075392.1, from coordinate 12,404 downwards.
AAGGAGGTGGTGGTCGAAATACCCCTTTAGCATGAACTGTTGAAGAAAATCTTTGAAGATCTGGTTGCATGACCTCACTCGCCGACACATGATGTCGGATTTTGGGTTGTTTTGGAGGTGCATGGCGCGCGCGGGGCGATTTTTAGGGTAGGATCATGGGTGCATGATGGTAGTTATGGTGAAAGGATATTGACAAAGGAAGAAGGGAAAAGGAGATTTCCGGTGAACAGGAGGACCAGCGGTGGAATTTTGGCTATGAAGGGATCTAAAGTTTGCGTTAGGATTAGTGCTTGGGAGAGAAGATGATAAACTTGTCTAAAATTCCTTGCCGACAACTTTTCCAAGGTGAGGAAAAAATAGAACTCACAAGAGCACTGATATTCAGAAGATTTCAGGTGAGTTTATTGGGTGCAGCACTCTACACTAACCTCTTAAGTGTTAAGTTAATGAAGTAGGAGGGCATCCGTACTTGATTGATCAAGCACATTCTTGCTACCCAAGCTAACCCTGAAAAGGTTGATTCTATTTTATTTTCGTATATTATTCACAAGCAGAACATTGTGCAATTAACCTAGGAATTTGAATATTGCTCTGCTTTGAGGACATACGGACGTTTTTAGAAAATCAATTGTTAAAGCATAACAATATAGCAAGCAATTGTTAAGACACAACAATATGACACTTTGAGACAAGTAGGGCATGGAAACTGATATGAGAACTAAAGCACATGCAAAGGTATCCTTTTTGGCGTGGGTTCTCAATAGAGAAGCATACTCACACAAGATAATCTGCAAAGGAGAGGTTTAAATTTGAGCAACAGGCGTTATCTATGTGAAGAGAAATTGAAGTTAGTCAATCATCTTTTTATTCACTGTATAAATTTGCTAAACAATGCTGGGAGATCATCCTGAATTTGTGTGGTGTTGTTTGGATAATGCCTTCAGATGTTAAGAGTTTACTTGAGAGCTGGAATTGGCAAAAGATAGCTCAATCTCAAGAGAAGATGTGGAGGACCATCCATTTGTGCACCTTCTTGACTATTTTGGGAAGAAAGGAAATAGTGTTTGTTTTGATACTAGAAAGAATCACATCTCTAGTGATGAGCCTTTATCTTCAGCATCTGCTCTTTGGTGTAAGAAGAGTTTATTAGTATATGGACTCACTTAGGAATATGCAACTAAAGTCTATCACATGGGCTGTCTGATTCTGTTGTACTTTTAAGTTCCTTCTTTTTTGGGGGACTTACTTTTCTGTACCTTCTTGCTACCTTCTATGTACCTTCTTGGTACCTTTAATAATAATATTTAACCTTATCAAAATAAAGACATAACAGTATGGCAAATCTAATTTTGAGTAAAGATAACATTTTGAAATATCCGTACCTCTTACTGGCTTTGATTATGTCGCTTAACTAAGCATGAGTGAGAAGTAAGATAGGGGACAGTGGAAAATATAATGTGTTAACAATTTTATTTCTGTAATGAAAACCAGTCACATCTTAAGAAAGGAAGCAGAAAATAAATAACAGAGATAATTGTAACAATACTTGTCAAAACCTTCGAAGCAGCAAGTAAAACTGGTAAAGGACAAACGAAATTCTACATTATTAAGTAATTCCCCCAATCCAAGTAAAATGTGCTTACTTTTCATAATTCATCAATTGAAAAACTAATAAATCTTAAGGTATAAGTCCCATTAATATCAACTCTCCTTTATTTTTGAACAGTTGTCCAACAAATTGCCATCAATTTTACCTCTTAACATGTATACCAAGTATTGGCTATAGGATCACAAGCATAAAACACTTGTGGTAGTTCAACTAACCACAGAAACAAATTCAATTGGTATCAGCCAGGAAGTAACCCCCCGCCCACCCCACCCCCTCTTTTTCCTTTTTTTCCTGGTATGCCTTCTCTTTTCTCGTTCTTGTTCTACAGAGTAAAAACTACCTGGAGCAGGTTTAACACAAATCAAGTATCCAAAATACATCTCTTGGCTAGAACAACATCAAGATTGTGTCTAACTCCATTGAAATGGTTATACTTCACAGAGTTCATACCCTATCTTGTATACCCATTTTTCTGCATGTTCATGATACACAGTAACTTTTCTTTTTTAAGAAAAATAAGGCCACTACAGTCTGTATACCAAAAGAATGTAAGAATTTTTTCCCTAAATGATGAAAGCTGTAGAGTTGACTTATACTCAAGCATGAGAATTGAACTACCTTCTAAATCATTACCATCGAAAATTATATGCACATTAAACACACTCAACTCTATGGTTATCCCACAGACCCTGTAAAAATTGAAGTGCATCAGTCTTCCCCTTTAAGACACAATTCTACTCATATTCATCATGACAAACTAGGGCAACAGGCCAACTTTTACCCACAAGTTAAGTAATCATATTTAGAAATAATAAAGCTGAAATGGGGTTCAATGGTGATTTCTTCAAGACAGGCAGACACAAGATAAAAAATGCAATGCTTCACTACGATTTTGTATAGCAGTCCCAAATCCAAGTTGATACTATTTCAACTGTTTCTCCGAGACAGACAAATGCTCTCGCAACTAGATTCACTCATTCTCGTCTCCAGTGATTAATCTAATCCATAGCAGTATATTGGTCAACCTATCCTGCACTATTTGAAACCTTCGTAAACTCATTGTCAATTTGTATCATAATGGAGGTTGTTGTGAGGAGATTCTTGTGCCAGTGAAGCTTTGCTTCCAATCAGGAAACAACAATTACATTAATACAGTGATTCAAGCTATTTTACCAGGCACAAGTTCATATGGTGGAAATATCACCATAAATAGTTTCAAAGCGTAAAGAAACTAATTCCTGATGGGGAAAATTATTATATGCTAGTGCTCCAACAACATTGACATTAACAGAAAAAAGATAACTTCACTCCAAAGGAATCCCTTCAAAACCATACACATCACCCCCACTTACTCACCGGCAAAATTACGTAATTTACTTTCCCCGTTGCCAACATTCTCCTGTAAATTTTTCCACACCCTTCATAGCTAAAATAATTAGAAAAGGAACACTTAACTATGACTGCCTTCATCCATGACCTCCATTTCTTTCCTTTTTGTCTTTTTCAATTTTTTAACCCTATAGTGATGCCCGAGGATTACTGCACTATAGTATTCCCCAATCTTCAAATCTAACACCTTAAAAACTTTATAAGGTCATTTAGGCACCCCTTCAATTTATCCATCTTCATGGCATGCCATAAATTCTCAGTCTCACTCCATATCTAGACGTACTAAAGCCAATCTATGGCAGATCTCAGAAAGATCAGACTTTATTATTACAGAATTAATGACTCACAAAATTTGATATATGAGATGATGATGCAACAAAATGCAAAGGGGTAGCAACTTTGAGGTACAAATGCACATTTACAAGTCAACTGTTTGTCAACAATTCTCGTTTAGTGAAATTCTCGGTTAAAAATACAAACTTGAAATATCAAAAGAGCAATTTAAGACTACCTAACAATTACAGTAACTCAGAAAATCTTCCTTCTATGAATAACAACTAAAAGAGATGACGATCCTTAACCCAACTACTAACTATCTTCAAATTCGACAGATACCCAATTCCCAAATGAAAAATCAATGAAAATATTGGAGAAAATGGTGTCTCGGCAAAACTGACCTTAGCTTGGGCTTCAGCAGCATCAAGACGTCGAGCTCGCTGAACAGCTTCAATTGCTTCACGTTGACGAATGGCTTCTTGTTTGGCTTTCTTCTCTCTTTCCAGTTTCAATTTAGCCTTCTGTTTCCTCTCCCTCTGTTCTTGCTCCAGCTTCTCTCTCGCTCTTCTCAGCTCAAAATCCATTCTTTCTCGCTCTATAAACTTCCCAAACAAATTCTCCTTCCTTTTGCAATGCGATTGATTTGTAGAGATTTATCGAACAAAAGGTATATATGAGGGAAAGAACTCTTTCTTGATGAAAAAGGAAAACTTCTCCAATCGAGAACAATCTGGGCCTTTCGGGATATTGGTCGCTTGCCCACACAGAATGTATTATTAGTTAGGCCCAATAATTACATGGGATTGAACATAATTAGGTTAATTATTAGGAAAAATTAGCACAACATATTTTATCATATTTTCTAATAATTCCTACTGTCCTAAAAAAATTATTACAAAAATTTTTTATTTCTACTCTCTCCAAGTTGTAGATACCTAGACTATTATTTCTCTCTCCTTAATTTATTCTAAATTGTCTTCTAATTTTAAGTATTCTAATCAATATCTACATAATCTTCCTATTTTTTAGTCTTCGAATCAATTAATTTCAATTTTAAATTTTTTATCATTATTTTCAAACTAAATAAAAGAGGGAAAGAAATTGAAAAGTCTCCAATTCCTCCACCAAAATCGAGTGTCTTCCATTTTTCTTCTACTTCTTCATAGTCGTCTCCATTCCGATTTTAGCGATGAGTATCATTCTAAAAAATAGAAAAATCCTTGATCAAGTATCAACTACCCAAATCAAGCAACTATTTTTAAGTATCAAGTATCTACTAGCAAAAAAAAAACATAAAACTTAGGCCAGTTATCAATTATCAGTAGTTTGATAAGCACAAACGCTTCTTTTTAAAGTATCAATTACCTAAAGCTCAGATTCCAACGATAAGTGTCACTCTAAAAAAACATGAAAATCCTTAATCAAGTATCAACTACCCAAATCAAACACCTAATTTTAAGTATCAAGTATCTATCAGACAAAAAAACATAAAATTTATGTCAGATATCAATTATCAGTAGTTTGATAAGTACAATCACACCTTCTTAAAGTATCAAGTACCTAAATATCTTATGCCAACGATGAGTATCATTCTAAAAAATACGAAAATTCTTAATCAAATATCAACTAGCTAGATCATGCACCTAATTTTAAGTATTAAGAAAAGGAAATTTTAAGTATCGCGTAGGATTTAATTGGTTCAAATTGGATATTCCATGTGAGGTGTCTTTGCCCCAAGGTAGCCACCAATCAGGTTAGGGGGATGGAGATACAGAACCAAAAGTAAAATGAGAATGACAAACAAAGAAAAGGGAATGACACATGTGTTGTGACTACCCCATAACAAGAATTTTGTGTTTTTGCCAATATTGTTTTCCATGATTTTGATTTTGGTGAGTATTTCTTGAAAGTCGACACCACAATAGGAAAACTCACCTCGTCTTTTCTTTGATTTTGGAGAAAAGGGGAAATATAATTTGTGAAATAATGGGTATTTCTCATCAAATAATGACGGTCTGTGATTAACTCTATGTGTGTTGTCCAGCACTGCGGACAAGGTCTTGCCAACCTGTTAAGCGTTATAAGAAGTTGATTTATGATAGCTTTACTCGATCTTCGAATGGAGAGCCTAATGATTACATGATCAACAAATTGTTTGAATATGCTTAAAAAATTCCACTTCAGATACCCAAGACTATGACTATTTTTGAGCAAAGGTGTTACGAGGAACTAAGAAACGAGAATCTCGGGTATGGATGATTGTATTTAAATTTTTAGTTCAGGCACCTTTTTTAGCGTAACTGATTGACTTATTTCCTTTTTTTCGACTGCATCAAACAAATTTTAAGGTATCACAACGCCTAATAAATATGAGATTTTTAGTAATTTGAAAAATAGTTAGTATAAAAAGGAATTAACCTTATACAATATGGGATTTGTAAAATTTATACTAATTATAATCCTTTTTTATGATTTTTTTTATTACCATCAATAGCATAATTACTTTTAATATTTGATTTTATCTCACTACATTCCTTATCACTCTATTTCTCCTCCTTCGTCGAGACACTCCATCTAAAGTCGCTGGAAAAATCATCTCCGGCAAACAAAACAACCAACAACTAACATCCTGGAAACAAAGAGCCAAACAATTTTGGCTTCAGGGAGGTGATAGAAATAGCCATTATTTTCATCTTACTGCCACTTCACGCCGAAAAAAGAATGCAATTACTCAATTAAAAGATGAATGTGGAAGTTGGTTTAATTGGGAGAATGGATTAAGCGACCTTATTGTGAAATACTACAGTAATTTGTTCAAGACACAACAGGTTCCATTTAATGCATTACCGACATTCTGAAAAGAGAGTTTCTGATGAAATTAATGAGGACTTGAAGCACCTTTTTACAGCTGAAGAGATCAAACAAGCCATCTTTAGCATGCACCCGGATAAAGCTCCCGGACCGGATGGATTAAACCCAGGCTTCTTTCAACATTTTTAGAGTACCATTGGAGATGATGTTTCTAAGACCATTATGGAATGCTTGAATAATAATTCACCTATGCCTAGGAAATAACAATACCAATGTTGTGTTGATCCCAAAAAGAAACAACCTGAATTTGTCTCAGATTTATGACCCATCTCCCTTCGTAATGTTATTGATAGAATCACTTATAAAGTCCTTGCAAACAGAATGAAATGATGTATGAATTTAATAATTTCTGACGCTCAAAGTGCATTCATTCCAGGAAGATACATTACAGATAATGCAATGATTTCTTTTGAAGCTATGCATTATTTAAAGAGGAAAACACAAGGCAAAGTGGGTTATGCAGCACTTAAGACGGACATGAGTAAAGCTTATGATCGTGTTGAATGGGGATTTTTGCGAGCAATGATGATAGAGATGGGATTTTGTTTGGAATGGGTGAATAAAGTTATGCATATGGTAATGACAGTTATTTATCAATTTAGTCAGGGTGGCAAGCAGTTCGAAAATATTTCTCCAAGAAGAGGCTTGAGGCAAGCTGATCCTATATCACCTTATCTATTTTTGATAGTTGCAGAAGGTTTATCAGCGTTGTTGAAGCGAATGACTATTCAGGGTCGAATTCATGGTGTTAAAGTTTGCAATAAAGCACCACCTGTTTCACACCTTTTTTTGCGGATGATGCTTTGTATTTCTTTAAAGCAGCAAAGGAGAAGGCAGAAACTGTTAAGCTATGCTTGGAGATTTATCAGGCAGCCTCTGGCCAACAGGTGAATTTCCAAAAATTTGATATTTTCTTCACCCGTAATACTAATGAGAGTGTGAAGAACGAGTGCTGATATACTCCGTGTTAAGGAAGTGAATGCTCCTGGAAAGTATCTTGACTTGGGGCAATGGTTGGAAGAAACAAAAAATCAGTCTTTGCTTATATTCAAGATAGAGTAATTTCAATGATAAGCAGTTGAAAGAGTACTAGTCTCTCGCAAGCAGGACGAGAAGTATTGCTCAAAATAGTGCCTCAATCAATTCCAACTTATGTGATGAATATGTTCTTGATTCCCAGTAATATATGTGAATCTATTGAATAAGCCATGAATGGATTTTTGTGGAGATCTGGAACGAGGGAAAAATGAGAAATGAGATGGATGTATTGGAAAAAAGTTTGTGTCCAAAAGGAGGATGGGGGATTAGGCTTCCGAGAGCTTCAATAGTTTAATATCGCCATGCTCGCAAAAACAGGTTAGAATCATTTAACTAGGCTTGATGCACTCGTGAGTAAGTTCTTCCAAGCTCGATACTATAATAAATAAGATTTTCTTCATGCGGAGTTAGGCTCAAATCCTAGCTTTTGTATGGGCGAGTCTTATGTGAAGGTGTGATCGAATAGAAGTTGATTATGTATTCCAATAGGTAAACAAGATATAAGTACAATACATTTGGTGCTAATTCAGGAAAGAAAATAAAGAGGGATTCCTAAAAATCTGCTAGTAATTACAAGGGATTCCTAAAGATCTGCTAGCTAATTATGACTATGTATATTACTAAGAATGATGTCTATATACATTTTGTAACACTCCCCCTCAAATTGGAGCATATATGTTGATCATGCCCAACTTGTTGCAAAGGTAATCGACCCGAGATCCATTCACTGCCTTTGTGAGCAAATCAGCTGGTTGTTCACCTGTCTTTACTTAGCTAGTAGAAATTAAGCTTTCTTAGATCTTGTCACGAATAAAGTGGCAATCAACTTCAATATGTTTAGTTCTTTCATGATACACTGGGTTTGATGCAATATGAATAGCAACTTGATTATCATACAAAAGTTTTGCTGGCATATGATGCTTCAACCCATTTACAATTAAAAGATGATGTATTCAAATGATTTCACTCATAGACTGTGACATAGCTCTATACTCAGATTATGCACTGGATTGAGATACAATACTTTGCTTCTTACTCCTCCATGATACCAAGTTTCCTCCAACAAAGACACAATAGCCTATAGTAGATCTTCTATCAATTTTGGAACCAGCCCTATCAGCATCTACAAAACACTCAATACTAGTATGGTTGTGATTGTTATACAATATGGCAAGTCCAAGAGTTCCTTTCAAGCAACATAGAATCTGTTCCAAAGCTGCCCAATGTTTCACCGTAGGTGTAGAAATGAACTGACCAACGACACTTACCGCAAAGGCAATATCTAGACGAGTCACTGTGAGGTAGTTCAACTTCCCAAATATCCTCCTATATCTCTCTGGGTTATCAAAAGGCTCGTTATCATCTTTCATAAAATGTACACCAGGAACCATTGGAGTACTGCAAGGTTTGGCTACCAATTTTCTAGTTTCTGCAAGTAGGTCAAGAATATACTTTCTTTGAGATAGAAGAATTCCCCTCTTACTTCTATTTACTTCTACTCCCAAAAAGTATTTCAATTGACCTAAGTCCTTCGTATGGAACCTAGTATGCAAGAAAGACTTAAGGGAAGATATCCCATCAGAATCACCTTCTGTGATGACAATGTCATCAACAGGTACAAAAAGAAGGATACTGTCAGCTGCAGATAGTCAGTAGAAGATTGAGTGATCATATTTGCTCATTTTCAGCCCAAACTCCTAAACTACCTCACTGAACTTGCCAAGCCAAGCCTATGGACTCTGCTTCAATCCATACAAGGATTTCTTCAAATGACAGACTTTCCTATACTCCCCCTGAGCAATAAAATCGAGTGGTTGCTCCATATATACTTCTTCTAAAAGATCACTATTAAGGAATGCATTTTTGATATCTATTTGATGTAAAGGCCAATTCTCAGAAGCAACTAGAGAAATGCATAAATGTACAGAAGTGAGTTTGGCAACCGGAGAAAAGGTGTCTGAATTGTCCACTCCATAAGTCTGAGCATATCTTTTAGCCACAAGTCTGGCCTCAAGTCTTGCTACGAAACCATCTGAATTAACTTTTACTGTGAACGCCCACTTATATCCCACTGGTTTCTTCCCGTCGGGTAAATCCACCAAATCTCATGTGTGATTTTCCTCCAATGCATATATTTCCTCAAGCATCGCATTTGACCATTTGGGATGATGCAAAGCCGCTTTCATAATTTTGGGCATAGAAACAGAGTCTAAAGATGCAATCAAGGATCTAGATGTAGGAGACAAGCGATCATAGGAAACAAAATTAGCAATAGAATATATGGATTTAAATGTCCGTGTACCTTTACGAAGAACAATAGGGAGGTCAAGATTTTTCGAAGGATCTGATGAAGGAGGATCAGATAGAGGAGGAATTGGTGCAGGGCATGTAGTATTAGTCTCTTGTCTACTCGAATAAGCTTGAACAATAGGCTGTCTTGCTGGAACATGTGTTCAAGGCGTACTAGTCGAGTGGTGCTTAATAGAGTAACTAGGAGATGAAGAGTAACATCACTTGATTGCTCAACGCGAGTAACCTGATAAACTAACCACTCATCTTTCTCCCCCTGAATTTTAGAACTAGGAGGGTTATAAAAGAATGGTGTAGTCTCTGAAAATATCACATCATTTCACACTACATATTTTCCAAGTTCAGTAGAATAACATCGATACCCCTTTTGAAGACGAGAATAACCCAAGAAAACACACTTCAATGCCTTAGCGTTTAACTTAGTAACAGATGGTCATACATCTCGAACATAACATGTGCTTCCGAATTTATTTGGTTCCACTGTGAATAATATCTTGTTTGGAAAAAGAACATTATAAGGTTATTACCATTAAGCACTGTCAATGGCATGCGATTAATTAGAAAACAAGTTGTAGAGACTGCATCAACCCAAAATTATTTAGGAACTTTCATTTGAATAAAATTGCTCGGGCTATCTCAAGTAGAAGCCTATTCTTCCTCGCAGCAACTCCATTTAAGAAGGTGTATCAACAGATGATACTTGATGGAGAAAACCATGTTATCTCATGTAGGATCGAAACAACTCTGACATGTATTCTTTTGCATTATCACTCCTTAAAACACGTACTGAAGTATTGAATTGAGTTTTGACTTCAGCACAAAAGCGAGTAAACACTTCAAAGCGACTTTTCATAAAATAAATCCAAGTCATCCAAGAGAAATCATCCAGAAAAGTGACAAAATACTTATATCCAATTTTAGAAACAACAGGACATGGTCCCCAAACATCATAATGAATTAACTCAAAAGCTGACCCAACTTTCTTATTAACCCTTGGAGCTAATGTGATGTGGTGCTGTTTTGCAAATTCGCTTAATTCACACTCCAAAGAAGGAGCATTTTGAAACTGGGGAGAAAGCTTCTTTAACAAAGATAAAGAATGATGTTCGAATCGATAATGTGCTTCAAATAGAGAGATGACAATTGACAGGCAACAAATCGAGGCTCATATTCATCAAATATGTATAGATCATCAATTACATGTCCTTTACCAATAACCTTATGGATCGCAAGATCAATAAACAAGCAATGATTAGGAAAAAGGAAATATAACAGTTAAGATCGCTGGTAAGTTTACTCACAAAAATCAAACTGAAGGCCAACTTCGGTAGATTTAATACAAATGAGAGGGTAATAGAGGAGGTTGCTTTGACTATCCCAGATCCCACAATGTTACATGTTGACCCATAGGCTACTATGACAGCAGAGGGTGCTTTGTATGATCGAAAGTAGAAAATATATTAGGATTACCTGTCATATGATTTGTAGCACCTGAATCAATCACTCACTTGTTCAAAGAGGAGACCAAACATGCTTTTTTGAATCAAAAGGGTAGTAACTGAAGTGAGTTCTTTAAGGGATTCCTGATACTGAGAGAATTGTGCAAACTCATCCGCCAAAATCAAAATTTTCTCACCCTTTTAATTTGTAGTCATACTTCCTCCTCAATGAAGAACTTAAGAATAGCGAAGCTTCAAAAGGTCCCCAATAATATTAGATTCCAAGAAAAATTAGAAGTCAATTCACCCAGCAAAATAATTTTAGCTAATGCCCAAAATCTAGAACAACATCCACAAAACACTATTAATCAATATTGAATAAAACTTGATAATTGCAGCAGCACCAAATAGAAAACCAGATCTGAATCGTTGAAGCTACAGAGAAAATATGATCCTGGAAGTAGTTTTCAGAAACATAGGAACCTGGAAGTGATGAAGTGTTCTCCAAACAATGTATCAACACCAAGCAAGAATCGGGTATGTCAAAACTAACTAGATGACACTAGATGTTGAATCCCGAAAGATTCTAATGGAGCATGCGCTAGTGCGTAACTGACAGATGAGAATACAAGTGGTGTGTGGCCTCTCACCTCACACCTCAAAGAAGTTTATTCCTACTAGAAAATATAACTGCCTCCTCCTATTGCAGTATGACACAAATTGACCACTTTGAAAGTGACTGATTCAAAGTCTGAACCTGTTTTTCTAAGACAGCAAAGTTATCTTTTTAAACAACGCCAAAACAGGATCAAGGAGCCTATAGGCTTTGATACTATGTAATCGAATAGAAGTTGATTATCAATTCCAATAGGTAAACAAGATATAAGTACAATACATTAGGTGTTAATTTAGGAAAGAAAATAAAGAAGTATTCCTAAAGACTGCTAGTAATTACAAGGGATTCCTAAAGACCTCCTAGCTAATTAGGACTATGTATATTACTAAGAATGATGTCTATATATATTTTGTAACAGGATGTAAGAAAATTCTAATACAAGGATGTCTCCGACGTATTGGGGGTGGAAAGACAACAAGAGTCTATGTTGATCCCCGGCTACCTAAGGAGAATTCAAGTTATGTTGAAAGCTTTAGTTTTCGTGGAAGTGAGAGTCTACTTATAGCAAATCTGATGAAACAAGGTGCAAAAAGTTGAGACTTGGATTTGCTAAGTGTTCTTTTTAATGACATCGATATGGAGGTTGCTAGACAAAACCTGTTGAGTATTAGTCCCCGAGTAGATACTTGGATGTGGAAATTGGTGTTAGAACCCGTATTTTTGAATTTTTGGAATGTTTGTGAAAGTTGATGAAATATTGGAAATATTCAACAATTCGGAACTTAAGTGGTTATTTTATAGGTTGAGATCAAGTGAATTATTTTTATATAAATTATTCTTGGGAGTTAGAAATCGT
>JAPFFP010075382.1:0-14209 GCA_026153255.1 Solanum medicagineum | reverse complement strand
ATCTTTTTTTTTCTTTTTTTATTTCCACACACCCCCCCCCCCCCCCGCCCTCCTTGGGGAAGTAAGTTGGTTAACTATTCGGATTATAGATTGGTGAATTCTCTTGAGTCTACATATTTCCTGTGGGTTCAACCCTAACCTTGGTTAGGTTATATATCTTTACAATAACCGCTTTATCCCCTAAAAAAGAGGTGTAACTTGGGTGACATCACCACCGAAGTCGATAACACAAGCTCGTAACATATTCTCAAGGACCTTAGTAATACACTCAGACTGACCATTAGTCTGTGGGTGAAAGGGTGTACCAAGATCTACTCGAGTACGCAACTCTTTTTGCATAGACCTCCAAATGTGAGATGTAAATTGTGTATCACGATCTAAAATAATAGAGGTAGGCACCCCGTGCATGAGAACTACCTCCCTGATGTACATCTTGGCTAGCTTTTATGATTCATAGCTGGTATAAAGTGTGCAGACTTTGTCAATTGATCCTACAATAACACATATGGCATCAAATTTACCCAAGGTTTGTGGCAACCCCACCACAAAGTCCATAGCAGTATGCTCCCACTTCCACTCAGGTATGGGCATCCTTTGAGTCATACCTCCAGGCTTTTGCTATTCATATTTCACTTGCTGAGAGTTCAAATACCGACACACAAAATCTACTGTGTCTCTCTTTATATGACACCACCAATAATGTTGCTTTAACTCACGATACATCTTAGTAGCCCCTGAATGAATAGAGTACCTAAAACTATGGGCCTCCTCCATAATCAACCTAGTCAAATCACCAGTGCAAGGAACACAAATACGACCTTTTATCCTCAAAACTCCCTTACTATCAAGAATTGCCTCCTTGGCTTCACCTTTTAACACCTTGTCTTGAATCTTACGTAAATTACCATCATGAAATTGTTGAACTCGAATTTGCTCCAACAAGGATAACCTGGCCTCCATATAAGCCAAAATCATACTAGATTTTGAAATGTCAAGCCTCACAAAGCTATTGGCTAAGAACTAAACATCTATAGGCAAAGGACACTCTCTAACCTATAACAAGGCCTGACTACCCATACTTATTGTTTTTTGACTCATGGCATCTGCTACCATATTTTCCTTACCTGGATGATAAAGGATAGTCATATTATAGTCCTTGAGTAATTCTATCCATCTTCGCCGTCTCAAATTGAGATCCCTTTTGTTGAATATATACTGGAGGCTACAATGATCTGTGAACATATCACATACATACCATAAAGATAATGCCTCCAAATCTTCAATGCAAGCACTACAGTGGCCAACTCCAAGTTATGAGTAGGGTAGTTTTTCTCGTGAACCTTCAACTGCTTTAATGCTAAAGCTATCACCTTCCCTTTTTGCATCAATACAAAACCAAGACCAATCCAAGAAACATCATAATATATAATAAAATTCTCCCCCTTCACCGGTAGGGTCAATATAACAACAGTGGTCAATGAGGTCTTAAGCTTTTGAAAACTTACCCCGCACTCCTTAGACAAGTGATCCACACCCTTCTAGGTCAATCTAGTTAAGGGATATGCAATGGATGAGAACCTCTCCACAAATCGTCAATAAAAACTTGCAAGGCCTAAGAAACTTCGAACCTCAGTAACTAAAGTATGTCTAACCCAATCTTGAACCTCCTTAATCTTCTTAGGATCCATCATAATACCCTCTTTGGACACCACATGTCCTAAGAATGTCACCGAGCTAAGCAAAAATTCACACTTCAAAAATTTCGCATAGAGCTTCTTCTCTTTCGAGATTCGAAGTACAACCCTCAAATGATACTCGTGCTCCCCTTTACTGCGAGAATATATCAATATATCATCTATGAAGAGAATAACAAATGAATCTAAATATGGTCTACACACCCTACTCATCAAGTCCATAAATGTTGTTGGGGCATTAGTCAACCCAAAAGACATCACTAGAAACTCATAATGACCATAACGTGTACGAAAGGTTGTCTTAGGAATATCCTCCACCCTAATCTTCAACCGATGATAACTGGATCTCAAGTCAATCTTGGAGAAACTAGAAGTAACTTAAATCTAGTCAAATAAATCATCAACACAAGGTATTGGATAGTTATTTTTAATCATAACCTTGTTCAACTGTTGATAGCCAATACACATGCACATCGATCCATCCTTCTTCTTCACAAACAAGACTAGAGCCCCACAAGGAGATACACTTGGCCTAATGAATTCATTGCTTAAAAGATCCTGCAACTGCTCTTTTAACTCTTTCAATTCAACTAGTGTTATACGATAAGGTAGAATAGAAATAAGCTGAGTATCTAGCTCTAAATCAATACAAAAGTCAATATCACGATCAGGTGGAAGACCTCGTAGGTCTGTCAAAAATACCTCTGAAAACTAAATCACTACTGAATAGACTCAAGCGTAGAAGTCTCCATGCTAGTATCTTGAATATATGCCAAGTAAGCCAAATATCCTCTCTCCACCGGTCAACGAGTCCTAAGGAATTATATCACCCTTTTTGGAGCGTAACTAAGAAAACCTCTGCACTCTATAGTAGGAATGCTAGGCATAGCTAATATAACTATCTTGGCATGACAATTCAAAAAAGCATGATAGTGAGACAACTAATCCATCCTAACAATAACATCAAAGTCTACCATATTTAATACCTTCAAATCGACCTGAGTGTTATAACCTATCAAATTAACTACGCACGATCGGTATGCACTACAAAATCCCCAACAAGAGTAGAAACATATACCGGCAAATCAAGAGACTCACATAACATATCCAAACTCAAAGCAAAATATATACACATAAGAGTAGGTAGAGCCTGAATCAAATAATGCAGTAGCTAATCAATGACAAACTAGAATAATACTTGTGAGAACAGGATCTGAAGTCTCTATATCTGGCATACTTGGAAAATAATAATAGTGGTCACGACCACCGTTAGGTTGTAAACCTCCATGACCAGTATCTCAACTAGAATAATAACCACCTTTACACATATAAGAACCACCTTTACTCGTATGAGAACCACCTCTTCCACTTTATGCACCTCCCCTAGTCAAAGTTCGTGCAGTCTTAGAAGTCAAAGCATGAGAATCCTAATGCAAACCACCACAATCAATCCTGGGGCCATCTCTCGAAAATGTCCTATATCACCAAACTCAAAACAACCCCTACAAGGAGTAGGATGATGAGAGGAACCTAATAGTATGCCCTCCACAACCTGATGGTCTAGAAGATGAACCCTGAGAAGTATGGGCTGAGCTAGAGGTACTATCCCCAATATGATCAGCTCCAGACGCTGGCATAGCAACATGAATAGGTCTGCTAGAATGAGAGTTATGACCTCTCCCTAAGTAACCTCGATTCCTAGGTGGAGCACTACAACAATCACTCTAATGACGGGCCCTCGTGCCCTCACACTGCTCAAATCCCTTTCACCGAATCATCTATAACTCCTTTGCAGCATCTACCACTTTTTGAAAAGTCAAACTAGAAGACGCAACCTAAGAAACTCCCATATGAATCGAAAAGATAAATCCTTTGACAAACCTTCTAACTCTCTCAGCCTCGGTAGGAAGTATTATAGAAGCATGCCAAGCCAAGGCATGTAATTTAATCTTATATTCTGTAATTAACATACCATTTTGCTACAAACTTTCAAACTCGACCCTTTTTAATCTCTCTCACTGAGTGGAAGACACTTATCTAAAAATACCTAAGTAAACTAAATCCATGAAAGTGAAGATAATCTGGTTGGCCTGCTACTAATGTAATCCCTCCACCATTTCTTGGTAGGGCCAATCATCTGTAGTCAACTCTATGAGACTCCACTAACCCAAGATTATGCAATCTCTCATAACAACTGACTATAAGCTCATACACATTATCATTCAAGTCACCAATGTATATTCATCATTTTGAACCTTCCAAACATCTTCTCCTCATCCGCGGTCATATCAGGTCTATTAACCAAATGTAATGTAACACCCGACAATGCCATAGTGTCAAAACCAAGAGTTGTAGCAGCAGCTGGCTGAGTACGTGGATTCTGAGAACCTGGAGCAACCATATGATCTGGAGTTTGGCCTCCAATACGAGTCTATGAACCATCAGAGGGGACCGACATTATTCTCGCTTGAGCCATCCCTTCTTAGAGTCCTAGTATACGAACCAAAGTATCTTGAAGCACTGAAGTGGCAATAAAACTAGGTGGAGCCTGAAAGGATCCATATTCCCCAACATGACCCTGCACATCCCCATGAATCACATCTGCATTTGGAAATACATCCCCAGCACGATCCTGGATGGTTGTTGATATTGTCCTCTCGCATGCGTCGTAATGCGAGCTCTTCCTCGATCTCACCCTCGACCCCTACCTCTACCTAGCATAGTAACACCAGAAGCAGGTGCAGGATTAGGCTCCTGATCACCACTCGAAGATACACGAGTTACCACCATCTATGAGAGAATGAGACAATAAAGTTATAATTTCAACGGAGACAAATTTGCACTACACAGAATGTAAAAAGTAGAAGTTTCATAAATGTCCTATAGCCTCTCAAAGAGAAATATGGATGTCATCATACTAATCTGCAAGACTATACCAGACATTACTTTTGTACTCATGAGACTGATGAACCTAGAGCTTTGATACCAAGTTTGTAATGACCTTGAAACACGAGTCATGATGGCACCTACACTCCCAATCGATAGGTAAGCCAACCTAATAAATTTTTAATTCAATGTAATAAATAAAGTGAAATATAGATAACAGATGAATATCCTGAATAATAAGTCCCTTATAAGTATGAAATGCAAAAAGCTAAAATACCACTCAAGATTTGGTGTCATAAGTACAGGAGCTTCAAAAATAGTAATGCAAGTCAAAAACTAAGATGACAAGTCTAAACACAAGAAATATCCTTTCTAGATATGAAAGATGAAGAAAATTTAATGAGGTAGAGGGAGGCATGGACTGCGAGATAGCCAAGAAGCTCACCACAACTCCAAGATACTTCAAGCTTGAACTCAAACAACTCCACGAGATGCGCTCGTACTCAGAACTGAATCTACACAGAAAAGAGTGCAATAAAAGTAGTATTGAATATGAAACAACATGTACCCAGCATGTTCCATTGACCAACAATGAAGAAATAGTGACAGGAGTATATATAAAATTTATCATCTTCTAATATTGTAAGTTTGTACCATACTTAATAATCAAGTTCTATCAAATAGAACTAATCAAATATCACATAATGTTCAACACCAATAAAGCACAATCAATAAGAATAAAGAGTATAATGAGATTCAATGCAACACCATGAAATGATATGCCTCAAATATCAAGTCATCCCTAAATCGTATATACATAGTACCTCTCAGGAATACATCAAGAGTTTGTGATCCATGGGGGACTCACGAGGTCCATATACCAACACAGACGATCTCTAGGTGTCTGTGCGGACAATCTCAATGCACTATCATAAATTTAACCATCCCTAGCATAGACGATCTCCACATGTCCAACTTAAATTATAACAATGATATCAAGACACACTTAATATCATGTCAATACGTATGCATAATATAACGTCAATAATATAGGAGATAGTGATGCATCATAATACAAAAACTATTGATACTACATGTAATCACCTCAGCTATCACAAGTATATGGGTTTAATAAAGAAACACAACCACATAAAGAAACTAAGTTATACTACATCAACTAATGCCCATATGCTTTGGAATTCTTGGATTACAATCCACCATCCTATAGTAATAAACTTTCCCTTTAGAACACCAGTACTTGCACCAATGCCTGTCACACCATTGGCACAAAACCCCTATCTTTCACCCTTACTCATTCTCTATTTCATTGTTTTAATCTTAAATTAGAAAACATTCTTCAAAGAAGTCTGAAAAGTCTTAACATACCTTGAATATCGAATACATATCACAAATCCTCAAGATTTTGGCTTGCCTTTCGTAGAGCTTCTGAATATTCCCAATCTATTAAATATGCATTATTTATAAGTATATGAGTCCATAAACATCCGTATTACAATATTTCTAGCCTAGGCCTCTAAAAATTAAATTCTTATTTTATGAACCCCAATTTCTTAACTTGGATAAAGATTGCTACCTTTTTTATGCCTTAAATATTATGAACTTGCATACACATACTTTATCACCTTAAACCTTATGCTATCTTAATATCCATATCCAATAACCAAAGATGGAACGTCATAAATTTTTTAAAGAACGAAATTTTTCACACATCATAAACCAATCAAATAATTTCTAATCATAAGGCTTAACAATAAAATAATAACACCTGTAGGAAATTTCAAGTTCACATCTCCTTTTTATACCATTAACTTCCTATTGATTGTCATCCTCTTTATCCAACCATTATGCAATAAACAAAAATTACTCCCCCCCCCCATACTACTAAATTAGAATACACTTATATTTAACTCTCAATGAGCAAAACAATCGATAACAATATATAAAAAAAAATTAAATTATTTACCTAAAGGTGCAATGCACTTATGAGACGGCGTACGTAACTTGCACAGGCCTTATTTCTTTTCCTTTTAAAAATAATAGGTTATGATGCAAACTATTATATCCCACTACTTATTTTAATATATGAGTCAAGTTTTACATACAATATTAAATAAATTAAAAACTTAATCCATTAATCACCACTTATAAAAACTGTTTAACATTTACCCATAAGTTAGTGTCTAGTAACTAAAATAACCTAACTGGTCATTACAAAATTACTTCTAAGTAATGGGAAAAAGTATGTATTTAAAATTATATTTTTAGAATTTTAATAAATTTATTTACTATATTATTTCATCTCTCTTATTTTTGTGCAGGTTTTCAACTTCAACAGAAGATAAGTAAACTTTAAAATGAGAATAAGAATAATATGAAATATACAAAAATGTAACATTTACTAATTTGTAAAAGTTTATGAAGGTAAAGATTAAACAATTTCAAACCTAAAAATGTATGGATTTTTTTTCATATATGCACGCACGCACGGACGCACACGCATACACGCACGCACGCACGCACGCACGCACGCGCGCGCTCACACACACACGCATGCACACCCAGACTATTTTCTTTTTTGAAAAAAAGAACAAAATTTATAATAGTACAAATATGGAATTTGAATGTTGGTGGTAATGATGTCAATGAAAAGTATCAGATTTAATAAGTAAATTTATTTTCGTCTTTATTGTTTCATTTGAAAGTAAAAAATTGAGAAAAGACATAAATCCCCTCCCTCCTCCCCCAAACTTGGCAGCCAAACTTACTTTAGCACCTAAACTACAAGGGCATTCATTTACCCCCCTTAACATCTTTACACTATTTTATCTCAACCCTAGTAGCACAACCCAGTTAAGGAGAGGGTGTTGTTGGACTACGCGTCCTGTCATTCATCCACTTAATTAATGAAATATTAATAAAGTACCAACCAGCTCTAAAATGAAAACTCGGCCCACTTATTAACAAACACCCCTAAATCTTCTAATTGATGTTTTACCTAAATTCCTAAATCCATCTTCTAATCTATATCTCTATCTCAGGCGATTGTGAAGTAAGTATCTAGTTCTTTTGAATTTGTGATGTTTATCGAGGAAAATAGAGTTAGTCAGGTTAGTAATGCATGTTTTGAATTCGATTTTAAGGTTTTGTGTTGAATTTTTTTGATTTTTCCTGAGTTTTAGGTTACTAAAAAGTTGACTAAAACCTTTTTTTGTAATCTTCTCACTTTGGAATGGGTGTGCACATTACCTTTAAGGTTTCACCATGGTGGAAAATAAGGAGAAAAACTCATATTAAGTATATTAGAGGTAATGTCACTGATTGTTTAGATGTATATGTTGATAAATTATCCTATTTTGAGTTTGTTGGTTATGTTAAGGAAATTGGGTATAATTGTAATGCTTGTATTGTCTATATTAGACCACTTAGAGCTCGTCACCTTGTAGAAAGAAAAAGTGATAGGGATATTATGGGTATTTTACCTCAGTTAAAAAATGGACAAATTATTGAACTTTATGTATCTCATTTAGATGAAGAACCCAATGATGTCCCCTCCATTGAATATGTAAATGATGTAGGTGGTAAATCTAATCCTATTTTTGATAAAAAAATCTAGTCAAACCTTTAGGGGTAGTGAAGGTATAGAATTTCAAGAGTTTGCACAGCCTCAAGACCCTGCAGAGACTACACAGCCTCAAAAACCTGCTGAGACTACACAACCTAAATAATTTAGTGAGTTTGCACAGTCTAGCCAACCTGTTGAGACTACACAGCCTCAACAATCGGCTGATACTATACAACTTGAGCAATCAAGTGAGATTGCATAGGCCCAACAACATGTTGAGACTACACAGCCTCCACAACATGCTAAGACTACACAACCTGAACAACCTAGTGAGATTGTACAGCTCCAACAACCTGTTGAGACTACACAATCTGAACAACCTGGTGAGATTGCAAAACCCTAACAACTTGCTGAGACTATACAACCTAGTGATACTAAAACTTTTGTTGATGTTGGGACGAGTTGGGTGGAACTTCTTCTACTTTTGCATCTAATATTACAAGTATTAAATCTGAGTAGAAAAGTGAAACTGAGGTTGGTCAAGATTCAAACTATGTAGATGAAGATGGAGAATTTGATATTGATGCCCATGAATAGGTTAGACTTCTTAGAAAAGTAAAAAGAGCTACCAAAATTTTAAAAAAAAGAAAAGAAAAGAAAAGGCCCCTAGATATGAAGGTGTTAATTTAGGAAAACAAAGGAGTAGATTTAGGATATGATGAGTATTTATCCAAGAAACAAAATACTTTAGAGGGTAAGATAGGTAGAGATGAGCTATACTTTGATTCAAATGAGGTTGTTAGCTTTGAAAAATATACTGATGTAGAAGTTGATGAGGAAGGTGAGGTAGAACAACCTATAAGAAGAGGAAAAAAAATATGAAGCGCAAAAAGAAATAAAAATAGAGTTTTCTTTGACCCTAATTGTCAATCAATAGTTTGGGAGACTGTTCTTGCTTTTGAAATTTTGAAAGTGTTAAATAGTTTAGAGAGGTCATTACTAGATTTGTTGTTCAGGAACATATTGAATTCGATAAGTATGATACTGAATCAACTAGGGTAAGGGTTAAGTGTACAACTGGTTGTTCATGGTTGTTATTTGGGAGTAATGATTCAAGAATAGGTGATTTTGTGGTGAAGAATTACAATCCAGTGCACACATGTAATGGCACAACAAAAGATAAACTTGTCAACTCAAAGTATTTGTCAAAATAGTACAAGGATAGAATCATTTCTCAACTAGGCATTAGAGTTTTCAATTGCAAGCTTTAGTGAAAAAGAGTTGGAGAAATATGTTGGGAGGACAGTAGCAAGAAAAGATAGAAACATTGTATTGAAAAAAATTATGGGTGATCATGTAGAAGAGTTTAAAAAAATTTTGGATTACAGAGATGAGCTTTTAAGGACAAACCTAGGAAGCACATGTGTGGTGAGGCTTAGTGAAGAAACTTTGAGGGTGGAAGAAAAATGTTTCAATCATTTTACATCTGCTTTAATGCTTTAGAGAAGGCATTCAAAACTAGTCGTAAAAGGTGTATTTTCTTGGATGGTTGATTTTTGAAAGGGGTTTCCAAAGGCCAATTAATTGTAGCTATTTGTAAGGATGGAAATAACTAGATGCTACCTATAGCATGGGCTCTGGTTGAAGTTGAAACAAATTCACTTGGACATGGTTTGTGAAGATTTTAAGGGACGATCTTGAGCTTGGAGATGGATCTGAATTGACCACTATCACTGATATGCAGAAGGTATTTTATTCATTTTTATTCATTAGAGAATATACATTTTATAACTAGATTATATATACTTAAATATGTTGTCTGATTTCTTTCAATTTTGATGAAGGGTCTTGATAAAGCTATTCAAGATGATATGCCAAAAGCAAAACAAAGAATGTGTGCAAGACACATTTTAGCCAAATGGTCAAAAGATTGGAGAGGTGTTGACAGAAGAAATTGCTTTTGGAGATGTGCCAAATCGACATATGAACAGAAACTGAAGAGAAATCTGGATCATGTGGAGAAGCTAGGGAATAATATATGTTAAGACCAACTATGGTACAATATAGAGAGGTGGTTTAGAGTATACTTCCAATTTCAAGTTGTTGTGATAGTGTTGACAATAACATGGCTGAATGTCATGACCCAAAACGGGTCATGAGTGGCACTCACACTTACCCTCCTAGGTGGGCGAACCAACATAAAGATCCCAATCTATACTAACAGTTCACTTATAAAATATGGTAATAATCGAAAGGTTAAACTCGTAAGCAGAAATAACTCAAATTTACTAAGTTTATTACTTAATGTTCCCCAAAATCTGTAAGTCATCACATCAATGACACTAATCTCAAAATGCCAAGTTTAAGAATATCAACACCAAAATGAATGAACAAGTGGTTTATGTCCGAAAGCTAAGGACACCATGACAAGACTAATAGGATCCAACGTGATCTAGAGAAATAGCTCACCCTGGAACTTAATGTGCTAAAGATTAGCTAGAGCTTAGCGCTAGTCAAAGTCTGTGGAACACTCGTTGCACTCCACAAAACAAAAATAAGAAAAATACGAGTAGGGGTCAGTACGGACAATATGTATTGAGTAGGTTTTCATGACCCAACCCTAGGGCCTAGACATGACACAGCGAATGAGAAGTCCGAAGACAACCCAAACAAGCCTCTTGATTGTTACGTGCACACATCCTTGATTGTGGAAGCAATATTAAGCAATAATAAGAGTCAATTAATAAAAAGGAAAAGTGGGACTAAGGGAAGTCTTTGATAATCATACAAGCATAAAAAGAGTCAAGCTCATAGCATATACAAAATATAGCATTCAATGACACTTCTAACTTAGAATGGAGTGGGGGTCAAGACACTTCCCAGGTTCACCCTTATAAAAGTAAGTACCCATCATAAAGAAGAAGTGTCAACATAACATGAAAGAAAATAGATATCATCCTCGGATGTGTGGACTCACCAAGAGCTAGCTTTGAACAGTCTAACTAGTCACGTGGAGGAGTATGATCGATAGGAACTCCGGTCCCTACATGGTGACATCATGTAGGCATAAAGTATATATTAGTACTTGGAATATACTAAGTATGCAGGGTGCAATGCAACAAGAATCATAAACATACAATCAAGATGAATAATCATATGCAATAGACATGAGCTCAATAAGACATGTACATTGAATGCTTAGGTGTACTAGAGGGTAAAGAGTATAGCATGAGTCATGACCCCATCTAGTAGGTAATGAGATCAATGATCTCAATGAGATTGAGTACATGATATTAAGTCGTACATGAGGGTAATACTTGCAACATGGTTCGTGACCCCTTCACGTAGACATTAGGTAATACATCATAATAAGTCGTACATGAGGGTTAGGTGTATAACATGATTCATGACCCCTTCATGTAGACATTCGCCTTGTACTAGAGGGTGGGGAGTGCAACATGATTCATGGCCCTTTTAATAGGCTTCACAATTCACAAGAGCATAAAACTTAGAATAAGAGCTCAATGGTTCACTTATAGATCATAAAGACTCGTCATGATTTCAATTCATGTTTGAGAGCCCATAATTATCTTAAAACACTTGACTAGTAAATCATGTATTAGTTCGTCAACAACTTGAGGATTCTTGTTATGTAATTTGATCAAACACATGGTGGATTCATGATACTTTTTCAAAGTTATGCAACTCAAGAGTAAAACAAGAAAAGTAAAATCAATTCAAAATCAACCCACTAACATTGTAATAAACCCCCCATCATGAAATCCATATCAAAAGTTCATCATAGTTCATAGGCTTCATAAATCAAATCAAGCATAATCTCAATAAACATAAATCAACTCATGGAATAAGTTTAAAGTAGACATTCATGCATAACCAATCAATACTTGATAATACCCCAACATAATATATGGTCATATTTTATAATAAAAGATACCCATGAGTAATACGGCTTCAAATCATGTAATTTTTATAAAAAGAGAAGGTTGGGCTCCATGGGTGAAAGGACCTATGGATGAAGACCCACATACCTTAAACTTGGATTTTCTTGAAATTGAGTTGAGAAAAACTTGAAGCTTGATATGGGTTCCTGAGTCCCAAAATTGAGATTGAAATCCTTGAATTTGAATGAGAGATTTGATAAAGTCTTGGAGAGGTTTTAGAGAGGCTTTTGTGAGTTAAAGAGTTGAAAATGGCTAAGTATGGAAGATTTCACATTTAAATGAGCATTGGGTCATTACCCAAATGCCCCCGACGAAATAGGAAAACTAAGAAAAACTTACACTGGTCTGCGCCCCTGGCGCGATGCGGATCAAACGCGCTTGACAAAATACATTACTCTGCACCCCTGGCGCATCGCAGCCTTGGCGCGGACAGCCACTGAAATTCGAAAATTAGTAAAAATTATTTTTTACTACGGGTCTTCTACAATCCGAGTTATACCCATTTCCTGCTCGATTTTTTCTACGATCAAGAATGTGAAGTCGAATTTCTGAAATCACGCACAGATTTTGAGATATATGAAAATTATGATTATGGGGCACTACAAGCACATGAGGGGCTTTCATAGGTATCGTCGTTCGACTTAAAATAGAAATCAATATTCATAAAATAATAGCAGGAAATCAACTATAATACTTAACAGGTAGCAATAGCAAGAACAAGTACACAACCAATCAACGATATCAATAATACACATGAGGACTCAGGCCTCCACATCACATTTCTTTTGTGAGATAGGTTCTTTGAAATTGAGTATATTAAATTATTTTAATATGTTTTCCTTTATTATTGCCGTGTCAGTAGGTTCTTTGAAATTGAGTATATTAAATTATTTTAACATGTTTTCCTTTTTTATTATCGTGTCGGAATGTGGCACCTGATCCAATATATATATATGGGGGGGTGTGGGTGTAGGGTTATGTGTGTGTGTTTTTTTGTGTGTGTGTGTGTATCGAAACGTAACACCAGATCCTATAATATATGTGTGTCGGATGTGAAACCTGATCTTATAATATATATGTGTCATAACGTAATACCCGATCTAGAATATCGTGTCAGAATGTGACACCTGATCTATAATATCGTGTCGAAACGTGACATCCGTCCATAATATTATGTCGAAATGTGACACCCAGTCCACATTATCATCTCGGAACGTAACACTTGATTCAATATATATAACTCATTATTCTTTATCATTACTTCTCACTTCATTACCAATGTTTTATCAAGCCTTCTTTATTCAAGGCATCACTATGAGAGGCCAAGTTCAAGATTATGGGATTCATGGTCTTGGGATTGCAGACCAATCACAACAATATATCAGTCAACCAAACCACAACAATTAAGTGCATAGAAAATAACACAGCTTTACTCAATGACTGTCAATCACTATTAAGAGTCTCTCTATTAGTTAGAACAAACCATAACCTACCTCAAACCAAAGAATCAAAGCCAAACTAGTTCACCACTGCTCCTTCCTTCTTCAATGCCTCGGAATGTTTCAAATCTATCAAATATATAATATTCATAAGAACACAAGTCCATAGACACTCATATACCTATATATCTACCTAATTCTATAATTAATTTTCTAAATCTCAAACCTAAGGTTAAGTCTTAAAACCTCCAAATAACACAACACTAAAGGTATTAAAATAAAACCAAATATCTAATATTACCTACACTAATATAATGAAACTTAAATCATAATGTGATAACTAAAGGAATAAATTAAAAATAAATTAAAATTAGTTAAGCTAACGACGAAGTCACTGAATGACTATAGGGGCTAATTTATAACATATGAGTGCATTAATTGCTTATTTTGGTCTTGTAATATTGTCTTACTTGACAAACATTTATGAGAAATTGTGTCCAACAGTTTCTATTCCCAACATACAGTAGTAACATCGATAGGATCTGTTAGTCTCTTAACCCACTACATACATAATTATACTAAGAAGTCAATATTCTATAATATTATGTGTAAACTTTTCAACATAGATTCAATGTGGAAATTTCC
>JAPFFP010075365.1:0-23391 GCA_026153255.1 Solanum medicagineum | reverse complement strand
GACCCAAAGTTGTATTTTTAGTTGAATTTGGATCACAGATTGGCTTTAGTCAGCATTTAGAGTTCGGAAGCTCAAATCAAAATTTTAACAATTGTAGTGGTTCCAGTTGGTGGAACTAACGCTAGAAATGATTTTGTTGTAATTTTTAGAGTTTTTGAGGATAGTTTGGGTATTTGGAGTTTTAACTAGTTTCTTTGAGTCCTATTGGATCCCGGGCCAAGGAGTCCTCAAACTTGAGATGGTTCTATTGAGTTTGGAAAGTTGATTCTAGTACATTTGCATATCTTTCACGGGGTTCCCGATGAATTTCGAGGGTCCATTACGTAATTGTGAGTGTTGAGCAAATGTTGATATTTGGTGCAAGAGACATGTTCTCAGCATTCATGGATTAGCCTATGCATTCGCGGAGGCTTATCTCTTCAAAACTCCACGTTCGTGGATTCTTCTCCTTTTTCCTATAGGTGTAACAGTCTTGACCTCCGCGTTTCCTGAGTAAAACATTGCTTAAAATAGTGTGTTAATTAAAAACATAGGGTTTTACCATTATTCTCCATTTTAACATTGAACTCGGTTATGGGGAGATTTTGTCATGACCCAGTTCCAGTCATGATGGCGTGTGATAGAAACCACCTACAGGCAAGCTAATTACCCAACCCCAGCATAAATTTCCTAACTTTCTAGTCAAAGCCATAACCAAAACAACAATATACATAATCGAAACCTATCCAGAACCTGGGGGTCAACTGTACAAAACTACAATAGAGACACATATATATCTATACATATACACAGATCAAAGATCATAATAATATACAAAACCAGGAGTGGTTTTACAAGTAAAAGTCACTACTGTACAAGGCCAATGTCTGAAAATAAAAGACAACCCTCAAAAGGAAGGAGACTATGATGTAGCCAGAGTTGTCGATACTCACCTTAAAGAAGTCTCCTGAGTGCTCCCGAATCCACCAAATCAGTGCTCACAACTAGAAACTGGACCTACACCATGAGAGGATGCAGAAAGTAGGAGTGAATACCAGAATAAGGCACCTAGTAGGCATCATCGGCTAATTGAGTGAAATAATGTACATAATGAAGCTCAAATGTAGATAAAAGAAGCAATCTCGTAAATTAGCCTCATAACCTCAACTAAACCAAATCATCGAACTGTATGCAGGTGCAAGGCCCTAGTATCTACCCATATACACCACCCAGGGCCCCATAAACCCGGAAGGCACACCATGCACAATCCAATTGACAGAACATCACTTAACCCAACAGAATCATCACAGAGCCTAACTCTCCACATCACTAGATCAAGGGTCAATTGTACATGGGTGTAAGACCCTGGTGTCTATGCTTGAACATCCCCGGAGTCCCCATAAGCCCAGAGGTACACCGCTCACAATCAGAATGTGTATAGGTATCGGGATCTAAGGGTAATCAATCGGGCCTTCGCCCCCAATAATCACATGTCAATCGAGTCTTTAACACTATGCTGGAACATGGCACCCGATTTGAAATACACATGTGTAACGGTGGGATGTATCCCCCGCGAGAGAAAGAATCCCCCTAGAATAAAAAATAGTCTCACGGCTCAAAAAATTAATCATGGGGCCTATCCCCCAAAATGGAATCAATGAGGTCCTTGACCTAAATCTTAGCCGGCACTTAGACCTTAGAATTGGCATTCGTAACTCGATATCGCAGTTGTAGCCACTGAGACTCAGACCAGAAAGAGCATCACCCAGGACTTAGACTCTCAGCCATAGAAAATAGAGCTCAAAGAACGAGAAGCATCATCTAGGAGTCGAGATATCGAAACTATCAATCATCAACCAATCTATCCAAATCTGAAATTCCACGGTCATATCATACCTAGAGTCAACATAGGCAATGACACTCATAATATAGGTATCCCATGTGCAATCAACCCTATATAATGGCAAAATATCACCATCCCTATAATAACAACAACTAAACCCAGCCTTAGGTAAGCAGAATCAAAACCAACAGTTAACAGTAGTACATAGGAGTCTATGTCTCAATAATCAGTGTAAAATCAGGTCTAATGGACCAAACTTGCAGTAATCCAGTCAACCACAAGTAATGAGAGAAAAGCATTGTACAACAGTGATATCATAATTATCCACAACTGCCAGACCCAACAGAATCATATTTAAACTAGAAATCAAGACACAGTACGACAAATATTCAACAAGTAGCCTCACAGCCATCATATCTCACAACCATCTAGTAACACACTCCCGCAAACAACAGTATTGAGTTATAAGATCTCACACTTTGACTTCCGACAGTATTTCAGCTCAAATTGTCAAGTTCTAGCAATTCAACCCATTCATTCCACCAGTTCAAGGAATAACCATTTGAACTCTATGAAGCTAAAGGAACTTCAGGTGGTTGAGGTATGTTAGCTCCTTGAAATAATTCATTGAAATTAGTAGAGAAGTCACTAGAATTCAACACATTGGAATGTTGTTCCTCATTGAAGTTCTTTGAAGTAGCTATTGAACATTTGGAGCTTGTTATTTTTGGGATCGGTATTTCTGCGTAAAGACCGTAAAGATGAAAAATATTAGGAAAATTTGACAAAACCTTTAATCATAAATGTCATAACTAGGATATCCGTCTACGTTTTTCATACTTAGATACCTTTAGGCAATAGGCAAGCTGTTTCATAGTCAAATTCGGCACACAAGTCCTCTACCGAAAGTGTCTAGTAGGCTCTAAATTGTCATGGTAAGACAAATAGTGAGAATTTAATAGTAAATTTGTGAACATTCGGAAAATGTCAACTTACGATTTTCCTTAACCAATGTTCTTGTTTTTTTTTCTACTTCTCTGTGTTGGAATAGAAACTAAATCATTATATGCTTACCTTTTTACCCTAACTCGTGAACAACCTCATCTAATTTCTTATCAAGATATGGTGTCCATCACATGTGTTGTCTTTTGTTTTGTGGTCTTTCTGTAGTTAATTTTGAAAGCAAAGAATGATCCTTCTCTAGTTCTGAAGTACCACATTTTTTAACTTATGCCTCCTCATTAGTATTTCTCATTTTCGTAGAACCTACCACTTGATTTTTCCATTTGCTATGCTTTTTCCCTCCGATCTTGCAATTTCTTATTATGCTTTTTCCCTCTGATCAAGTTTATTAGCCTTGTTGTGTTGGAATATTTCATTTGGCTTCTTATTATGCCAATTAACATGATGCCATACATTCTTGAGTTTCATTGATGAAATGGAAAACTTCGTAAAAATGTAGGATGTTCCATGTTCTGTTAATTCTAGTACCATTTCCATCATCACCTCCAGAGACATCACTAAACCAAAAGATGAAAAATTAGTGTGAGTGATTGGAGCTAGGGAGACGGGCACTATGGAATGGTTTCATAACTTACCAACTCATCCAAAAAAGTCAATACTTTCTAGGTAATTGTTGGGTCTAAAAGGGGAACTCCCGCAATCCCTACTTGTTCATCTTCCTCAATTTATGTGTTCTCCTCAAACTCAATATCTATATTCTCCTCTATCTCAACCTAAGGTTTAGGAGGGGCGTCTCTTATAGGTGCATTCGCAACTTGGGCCTCACCATTAACAGGTGCTACCATTTCTTGATTCTACCCTTGCTCATACTCTCCCTTGTCCTCTTGTCGCTAGCTCCTTTGCTAGGTCATTGGTGGGAGTTGCTGGCTTGACAACATTGTAGCACGTGTCAACCATTTGCAACAGAAGAGTGAAAGAGGTTAGATAAAGTTTGGATCACCAGATAATAATTGGAATCAAGTTTTAGCACAACAAGAGGATTGAACAAAAATATAAAAGAGATTGCCTAAAGTCATGTAGTCTTTCGAAGAAAAGTATAAAAGAGATTTCCTAAAGTCATATAGCCTTATGAAGAAAAGTACAATCATCTCCGTACCGTTCCACAAGACTTTGTAGACTGATTCTGGTACAAGATGATCAATAAATCTAGGGCTCTGATACCAACTAAGTCACAACCCCGAAGTACGTCGTGAGTGGCACCCACTCTAACTCTCTCTTAAAAAAATTATTATTACAACCCAAATAGTGACTAAAACAAATTAGTAATTTAAGATGTGGAAATAGGTTAAACTAATAGGTCGAGATTGAGTTCTCATAAACTCAAACGAACTAGATAGCGCAGACAAATTACATCGACCCATTTTTACCGAGCCCCGTGAGAGGCCTAGGTGGCTCGGCAACACCGTAAGACTCCTGGTAGGATTTTATGGGCCAAAGCAACAGAAAATAGGCGATTTCAACTGTTTTTGTGGGTATTAGCCCACAGTTTATGGTATTGCCGGGGGATTTGGGTTAGTTTTCCTGTAAAATTACACCAGCCTGTTCGTATCGTGCTTGACAAGAGGCCTAAGTGTCCCATCGGCATCACAGTATGCCTTATAGGATTTTATGAGCCAAGCAACAGAAAACAGGCAATTTTGCTAATTTTTTGTGGGTGTTAGCCCATGATTTATGGCAATGCCTGGGGATCTAAGACAACTTTCCACAAAATCATATGTACACATCCATAATGAGCCCGAAAAGAGGCTAAGGTAGCCCTGTGGCACTGCAGGACACCTTGCAGGATTTTATGGGCCAAGAAACAGGAAGCGGGAGATTTTGATATTTTTTCGTGGGTGATAGCCCATGGTTTGTGGCACTGCCCGGTGATCTGAGCCTGATCTACCCATCTATAACAAGCCTGGCAAGAGGTGAAGGTGGCACGATGGCGCCGCAGGACTCTTGGTATGATTTTATGGGCCAAACAACAAGAAACAGATGATTTTAACAATTTTTTGTGGGTGTTAGCCCACAGTTCATGCCACAGCCATGGAATCCAAGGCAACTCTCCTTAAAAGTTACATCGACCTATCTGTAACAAAGTATGCCAAAAGACCAAGTGGCCTAGCGGTGCCACAGGATGCCTTGTAGGATTTTATGGTCCAAGAAACAAAACAAGGCGATTTCGGCAGTTTTTCATGAGTGTTAGCCATGGTTTGTGGCGCTGCCCGAGGATCTACGCCAGATTTCTCAAAATATTGCACTAACCTTTCTGTAACGATCCCGACAAGCGGCTTAGGTGGTTCGATGGCGTCAAAAAATGCCTGGTAGGATTTTATGGGCCAAGAAATAGGAAACATTTAATTTTGGTAGTTTTTTTGTGGGTGTTAGCCCATAGTTTGTGGTGCTGCTCGGGGATAAGATCCATCTATCCATAAAAATTACACTTACCCATATGTCACGAGCCTCATAAAAGGCCCAGGTGGTCCGGTGGTGTCGGAGGACGCTTGGTAGAATTTTATAGGCCAAGCAACAGGAAACTGGCGATTTCGGCAGTTTTTTTTTGTGGGTTTTAGCCCATGATTTATGGCGCTACACATGGATCCATGCTAACTTTCCCAAAAATTACATTATCCTATCCGTAATGAGCCTAGAAAGAGGCCCAGGTGCCCCAACGGCATCGCAGGATGCTTGGTAGGATGTTATGGGCGAAGCAATAGGAAATAGGCGATGTCAGTAGTATTTCATGGGTGTTAGCCCATGGTTTATGGCGCTGACCAGGGATTCGAGCTACCTTTCCTGAAAAATTAGAGCTACCCACCCTTAATGAGCCTTGTAAGAGGCCTAGCTGGCCCGGCGGTGCCATAGGACGCCTAATTGGATTTTATGAGCCAAGCAACACAAAACAAGTGATTTCAGTAGTTTTTTTGTAGGTGTTAGCCCGTGGTTTGTTGTGTTGCCCGGCGATCCGAGCCAACTTTCCCAAAATGTCCCACTGACCCATCCATAACAAGCTTTACAAGAGGCCTAGATAGCCCAACAGTGCCATAGGACGCCTGGTATTATTTTATTGGCCAAGCAATAGGAAATAGGCGATTTCAGCAGTTTTTTTATAGGTGTTACCCACCGTTTGTGGCGCTGCCAACAAATCCGGGCCAACTTTAAAAAACATCATACCTAACCTTCCGCAATGATCGTAGAAAGAGGCCCACGTAGCTCGGTGGCACCGCATGACACTTTGCAAGATTTTATGGGCCAAGCAACAAGAAATAGGCGATTTCGATAGTTTTTCATGGGTGATAGCCCATGGTTTGTGGCGCTGCCAGGTGATATGAGCCAAATTTCTCAAAATATTACACCAACCCATCCATAACAAGCCTGAAAAGAGTCCCAGGTGCCCCAATGGTGCCGCAAATCTCCTGGTATGAGTTTATGGGCCAAGCAACAAGCAATAGGCGATTTCAGCAGCTTTTCATGGGTGTTAACCTACGGTTTGTGGCGTTGCCTGGGGATCTGAGACTACTTTCTTGAAAAATTTCATTGACCCATGCGTAATGCTCTGACAAAAAACCCAAGTGGACCTGCGGCACTGCAGGATGCCAAGTAGGATTTTATGGTCCAAGAAATCAGAAACAAGTGATTTCAGCAGCTTTTCGTGGGTATCAGCCCCCGGTTTGTGGTGCTACCATTGGATCTGGGCTAATAATCCTAAAAAATTACAGCGACCCATCCATAATGAGACTGGCAAGAGGGCCGAGTGGCCTTATTGTATAGTTTTATAGGCCAAGCAATAGGAAACAGGAGATTTCGACAGTTTTTGGTGGGTGGTAGCCCATGGTTTATGGCACTGCCCATGGATCCGGGCTAACTTTCATGAAAAATTATTATGACTTATCCGTATAAAGCTCAGCAAGAGGGCCAAGTGTCCTTGTAGAGCCGCAAACGCCTAGTAGGATTTTATGGTCCAAGTAACAAGAAATAGTAGATTTCGGTAGTTTTTCGTGGGTGTTAGCCTACTGTTTGTGGCGCTGCCCGGAGATCCAGGCCAACTTTCCCAAAAAATTATCGGCAAGTTTGTAACAATCCCAGCAAGAGACCCATGTAGCCCGATAGCGTCGTAGGATGCCTGGTATGATTTTATGGTTCAAGCGATAGGAAACTGGTGATTTCAGCATTTTTTCATGGGTGTTAGGCAATGGTTTGTGGCACTGCCCGGGGATTCGAGCAACACTCCTAAATAATTACACCGACCTGCCCATAACGAGCCCGACAAGAGGTCCAGGTGGCCCAGTGGGGCCACAGAATTCCTTGTAGGATTTCGTGGTCTAAGCAACAAGAAAAAGGCGATTTCAACAATTTTTCATAGGTGTTAGCCTATAGTTTGTGGCGCTAGTTGGGGATCCAAGCCAACTTTCCTAAAAAATTACACTGACCTATCTATAACGAGCCCATTAAGAGGCCTAGGTGGCCAGGTGGTACCGTAGGAAGTCTGGTAGGAATTTATGGGCCAAGCAACAAGAAACAGGAAATTTCTGCAGTTTTTCATGGGTGTTAGCCCACGGTTTGTTGCACTACTCGGGGATCCACGTCAACTTTCCCAAAACATTATCCTAGCTCATCTGTAACGAGTGTGACAAGATGCCTAGGTGGTCTGGCAGCAATGCAGGATGCCTGATATGATTTTATGAACTATGTAATAGGAAACAAGTGATTTCGACTATTTTTCGTGGGTGTTACACCATGGTTTTTGGCGCTACCTAGGGATCCCGGCCAACTTTCTAAAACATTTACACTGACCCATCTGTAATGAGCTTGATAAGTGGCCCTGGTAGCCTGGCAAGGCCGAAAGACGTCTAGTAGGATTTTACAGGCCAAGCAATAGGAAACAACCGATTTCGGTAGTTTTTTGTGGTTGTTCGCTGACGGTTTATGGCGTTGCCCAAGGAACCAGACTAGCTTTCATGAAAATTTATATCTACACATCCATATCATGCCTGGCAAGAGGCCCTCATGGCCTGGCAGTGACGCTGGATGCCTGGAAGGATTTTATGGGCCAAGCAACAATAAACAATCGATTTCGGTAGTTTTTCTTGGGTGTTAGCCCATGGTTCTGGCGGTGTCTGGGGATCTGAGAAAACTTTCCCAAACAATCACACTGACCCATCCATAACAAGCTCGGCAAGAGGCTCTGGAAAGGGAGGGAAACGAATTCTCACTTCAGGTGGTCCGATGGTGCCGCAGGATACCTGGTAGGATTTTATCGTCCAAAGAACACGAAACATGCGATTTCAATAGTTTTTCATGGATGTTAGCCCATGGATTTTTGCGCTTCCCAGGGATCTAGGCTAACTTTCCCAAAAGACCTATCCGTAATGAG
Organism: Solanum medicagineum; assembly: GCA_026153255.1. Lineage (NCBI taxonomy): Eukaryota > Viridiplantae > Streptophyta > Magnoliopsida > Solanales > Solanaceae > Solanum > Solanum medicagineum. The sequence goes on along the minus strand of JAPFFP010075365.1, from coordinate 15,190 downwards.
GCCGACAAGAGGCCCTGGTGGTCCGGTGGAGCCACAGGATGCATGGTAGGATTGTATGGTCCAAGCAATAGGAGACAGGCGATTTCGATAGTTTTTTTGTGGGTGTTAACCCATGGTTTGTGGCGCTGCTCGTGGCCCTGGCCAACTTTTCCAAAATATTACACTAACTCATCTATAACAAGCCCGACGACTGGTAGGATTTTATGGGCCAAGCAACAGGAAACAAGCAATTTTGGTAGTTTTTCGTGGGCATCAGCCCATGATTTATGGCGCTACCTGGTGATCTGGGCCAATAATCCTAAAAGATTACATGGAGCCCATCTGTAACGAGCCCGGTAAAAGGCCTAGGTGGCCTGATGGTGTCTCAAGATGCTTGGTAGAATTTTATAGGCCAACCAATAGGAATCAAGTGATGTTGACAATTTTTCATGGGTGTTAGCCCTTGGTTTATGGCACTGCCCATGGATCCGGGCCAATTTTGTGAAAAATTATAACGACTTGTCCATATGGAGCTCGACAAGAGGGCCAACTGTCCTGGCAAAGCTGCAAACACCCAATAGAATTTTATGGGACAAGTAACAAGAAGTAATCGATTTCGGTAGTTTTTCATGGGTGTTAGCCCATTGTTTGTGGTGCTGCCCAGAGATCCCGCTCAACTTTCCCCAAAAATTACTGAAACATTTGTAACAATCCTGGCAAGAGGCCTAGGTAGCTTGGCGATGCTGTAGGATGCCTGGTATGATTTTATGGTCCAAGCAACTAGTAATTGGCAATTTCAACATTTTTTCGTGGGTTTTAGCCAATGGTTTGTGGAACTGCTTGGGAACCTGAACCAACTTATGTAAAAACTTACACCTACTTGCCCGTAAAGATCCTGGCAAGAGGTCCAAGTGGCTTGGCAGGGCTGCAGTATGCCTTGCAGGATTTCATGGTCTAAGCAACAAGAAAAAAGCGATTTCAGTAATTTTTCATGGGTGTTAGTCTATAGTTTATGGCGCTAGCTAGGGATCCAGGATAACTTTTCAAAAAAAGCTACACCAACCCTCTGTAACGAGCCCGGCAAGAGGCCCATATGGCTCGGCGGTGCCGTAGGATGCCTTGTAGGAATATATGGCCAAGCAACAGAAAACAGGCAATTTCGACAGTTTTTCGTGAGTGTTAGCCCATTTGTGGTGTTTCCTGGAGATCCAGGCCAATATTCCCAAAATATTAGACCAACCCATCCATAATAAGCATGACAAGAGGCCCAGGTGGCCCAACAGCATTGATGGGACGCCTGGTGGATTTTATGAACCATGCAACAGGAAACAAGCGATTTTGGTAGTTTTTTCGTATGAGTTAGCCCATGGTTTTTAGAGCTGCCTGGGGTTCTAGGAAAACTTTCCCAAAAAGTTACACTGATCCATCCATAACGAGCCTGAGAAGAGGCCTTGGGGCTGGCTGGAACCGCAGGACGCATGGTAGGATTTTATGGGCGAAGCAATAGGAAACAAGCGATTTCAGCAACTTTTCATGGGTGTTAGCCTATGGTTTTTGGCACTGCTCGGGAATTTAGGCCAACTATCCCTAAAAGAGTCACTTACCCATCCCTAACAAGCTCGATGAGAGCCTCTTGCCGAGCTCGTTACGAGCAGGTCGATGTAATATTTTGGAAAGTTGGCTCGGATCCCTAGGTAGCACCGCAATTCGTGGGCTAACTCGATAGACTATAGTAGATCAGGAAGATACAAAAACTCAAAATAGAGTAACCATCCAATAATACAATAGTATATAAAACAGTAAAATATAATGTAGAACAATGCAAAATAATCAATACGCAAAAATGAGAAATAAATAACTATAATTGTGGGAAATTCAATAAGCTCTCTAAAAATAGGTTTCCCACAATAAACAAGTCAAAGAAAAGAAACTCAATTCAATTTCACAATAAACTGTCCACAAATCAATTCAAAAAAATTGATGTATTTCTACAACAAACAAGCAAAGGAAGAGAAACACAATTCAATTTCACAATAAACAAGTTAAATAATAGCAACTCAATTCAAGAAAATTGATACATTTTCACAACAAACAAGTCAAAGAAGAGAAAACCAATTTAATTTTATAATAAACAAGTTAAATATCAACAAAGCAATTTAAGAAATTTGATATATTTTCACAATAAACATGTCAAAGAAGAGAAAACCGATTAAATTTACAACAAACAAGTCAAATAACAGTAACCCAATTCAAGAAAATTGACCTATTTTCACAAGATATATCAATTTTCAAACCTATAACAAGAAATAAAAGAAGAACGAAATGATAGAACCTGGTTTATAATTCACTAAAAAGTGTTTTCTTAATGCTTCATCAGAATCCGTTGAAACCCGACAAAGTTTGGTATAGAAATTGGTCACTGGAATCTTTTGCAGTCAATGGAAAAGCTCTTTTTGTCAAAACTTTATAACAATTAATTGAGTTGATAAAATGACTAGGAATGTATTCATCTTGGTAGTTTGAGGTCATGAATATCTTGCGTTGTAGAACATATATTTTAACTTCGTTACATTGTTTCATTACAGATGAAGAGAGAAAAAATAGGAAGTTTTAAAAAAAAAAAGTGCAAAAAGTTGCAAGTTAGAATGCGTTGAGTAAATTTAGGTTAATCTTTACATTATTGCCTACTTTGTAAACTTTCCATTCGTTTTCGAATATCTGTATATCTAGTTGTCATCCTCCATGATTTTTTCCAAAATATGCTACATGAAACAATGTCCATTTATCAAGGTAGTCATTATTTGGACAAATAGGTGTTGCATGTAGTATTTTATATTATAATAGAAGACTTACTCTTTCTATTCATCTTTGTTTTTTCAATAGAGACCTATCGGGCCATTTTATTTAAAAATAGAACAACTCAGCCCATACAGTCGAGACTGAAACTAGACAAAATAGCATAATAAAATACAATTAATTTAGGAAAGGGGAAATAGATGGACAATTCTAGATAGAGGAAATCGAAGCATCTAGATCTTCGATGTCGGTGCTCGTGTTATGAGGTTCCCTGTAGAGAACGATCTTCAAGAATCGTGACGATGCCAGAATATTATCATAGTATAGAGGAAGAAGAACTTTGAGCATTTTTTCTTCGTATCCGTCGTCGTTAGGATTTTCCAGCAGCTCTTTTCCATTCTTTCTCAGTTTTCTCGGTTGTCCTGAAAATCTTTGCCTTGATGAGCAGGAGTCTTCGGCAATTGGGTTTCTCTCTCTCTTGATCCGATCTCTCAGATCCAAAAATCACTTGACTTGTACATTTTTGCATCAAAGCAAAACCCTAGAAATTGAAGAAATTATTTGGGGCAATCCATTGACAGCCCCATCTTCTAAAACCATTTTGTAAGGTATAGCGAACCAACAACTTTTATTCAGTACATCATTCCAGCAAAGAGTACCAGCGACATCATTACTCAAGATTCAAGTGTGAATTTCCGACGAGATAGTCTGGCGAGAAGCAGATCTGGGTGATGTATTCCACCGACGTCTACAATTTTTATTTGCCAGTATTTTTCTAGCAACATTCAACAATTTTGTGTCCAGACTCCTGGTGATATCTTCCAAACTCTTGTTATTTCTTATTTTAATCAATTGTATCTTTTTTGTTTTCTTTTTCCATATCTTGTTTATTCGGCTTAAGGATTTTTGAGATGAGGGTTCCCAGGAAACAACCTCTCTACCTCTGTGAGGTAGTTGTTAGGTCTGCATACATGGAGGGCTCCCTTGGTGGAATAGAACGAGGAGTCCGATGCAAGGGTATTAACAGGTTTTGTTTACCCTTCCCAGACCCCACTTATGGGATTTCACCAGGTATGTTGTTGTTGTTGTTCATCTAAGAAGTTCTATTAGGTGACTTTGACATCTTAAATTAGTTCTCCTCTCTTAAATCTACCATTCAATAGATTGAATCCCATAATAAAGACTGATACGACCATTGAATTTTAAATTCTTAAAAGATTAACCAAGCTTCCTATACAGCTACTCTAATGGCTTGCTAATGAACGTAGTGGTTCTTCTTCAGAAGTCGAAAGGAGTAATTTTGAAACCTTCAACAACAACTTGAATTTCTTTAGTCTCTTCTTTAGTGGATTGAACACGACTAGGTTAAACCACCATCTAAGTTAAGAATATCGATATCCTATGTTGTTTTATGCGTTATGTTACTTGTGTATGAATAATCAGTTGTTGTATTAAAACACTAATCTCAATCTTTTAGTCCTAATTTCATACCATTTGCAACACCTAAAAGCTCTCACCACATGCATAATATTTTAACCAACTAAAAAATATTTCCGATGTCAAATATTGAATTGGTAGTCTATTTCTCTGCACTTCTCTTTTTGCATCCATTATAACAACCCATCTTGTGATGAGAAGTCCCACATTGGCAAAACATAAGGGAGGTACTGGGTATATAAGTAAAAGACTGGTCTATATACTGTGAGACGCTTTTTGTGTTGTGCCAAAGAGACAAATTCTTGATGGGCTAGGCCCAAGACCGAACAATACTTCACAGTGTTGGGCCAGGGGGTAACAGAGCCACTCTTGTGTTAGCCTTGTCGATGTGGGTCAAAGTTCAATTGAGTTTAGGCGAATCCCAATGAGACGGGATGAACCTCTGAGTCTACGGAATCCCATGCGGTAGGGAAAATCTCATTGAGGACGCTGAGTCCATAGAGGGGGTGTATGTAGCAACCCATCTTGAGATGAGAAGTCCCACATCGGCAAAACACAAGAGAGAAATGCTGCGTATATAAGTAAAGGACTGGTCTATATACTGTGAGACGCCTTTTATGGTGAGTCCAAAGGGACAAATCCGTGATGGGCTAGGCCCAAGAGCAGACAATACTTTACAGTGTTGGTCCAAATCATTACATCCATACTAAACATTGTGAAACGATCAACCCTAAATCATTTGAATATATTGTGGAACCTGTAAATTTAATTCTCATGTATGGTGTTTTGTACTTGTCAAGGATGACTATCTTTTATCCTGAACTAGTAACTTTCTAAAAAGATTTATATTCATAAGTACTTGCAAAATGATAAGCCAAGTTAGCTAAGAGGTCTGCCAGAGTATTTCCCTCCTATAAAAAGTGGTGCTCTTACTGATAACACCTCCCTTAGCCTGTTCATGGAGTTGACCACCATTGTCACACTCCAAATATTTTCTAAATCTAACATTTTCATTCTCTATTTAAATAATTGGATAAATTTTCTCCTTCATTTAGTAGAAGGTGGTAGAAAGAAAAAAAATGAGAAATCAAAGAAAGAAAAGAAAAACTCATACGTCTTTTTGTTTGCTCTCTTAAAATCTTCACAAGCTACAAAATGAATTTTGATACTTCCATCAATTGTGAGAAAACTAATTGTGTAGATGTTTCTCCAGCCTATGTTGTCCTTAGAATTCTCTGTTGATCATGATACAAATTCTCTTTCAAACGTAGCAACAATTCTTGAAAAGCATTCTTTTAAAGGTACATTGATCTTATATTTCTTTAAGTTCTCTCAAATGTATTGACCTTTTTCCCCCTATTATTTTATTGGATCTTCTAGATAAAATCAATACTTATAGTCTATTATTAAAAAAAAGTGAATTTCTGTAACATTAATGATAAATAAATTTCTTTTTCGAATTTCAACGCTCAAATCTACTCCAAAAATTTGAATTTAAAATATAAGTCCATGTATAACAACAAAAAATTAAATCTTTAATTTTACAGAAATTCACCTTTTTAAGAATAGACTATAATACAGATATTAGCTAGAAGATCCAAAAAGAAATAGGGGGAAAAGGCTCAATACATATGAAATAAAACTTAAAGAAGTATAAGATTAATGTACCTTTAAAAAAATGTTCTTCAAAAATTGTTGCTATGCTTGAAAGAGAATTTGTATAATGATCAACCAAGATAATTCTAAGGAAAACATGGGTTGGAGGAATATCTACATAATTAGTTTTCTCACAATTGATGGAAGTATCAAAATCCATTTTTTAGCCTGTGAAGATTTTGAGAGAGCAAAACAAAAATGATAAGAGGAGCCAGCGGTAAGAGGATGAGGTAGAGGATGAGCAGGGGGTAGAGGTCGAGAAAGGATAGTGCCCGCAGGGGTGAGGCCCAAGCTTAGAATTACCTAAAGGAGAGACCCCTCCTACACCTCAGGTTGATATAGAGAAGAATGTAGAGATTGAGGTTGAGGAGAATGTAGAAATTGAGGAAAATGCACAAGCTAGACCTGCAGGAGTTCCTCCTCTAGACTCAGCACTTTCCTAGCAAGTATTGACTTTTTCTGAGAGGGTTGGCCAGTTATGGAACCATTCCAAAGATGTTTGTTACCCTAGCTCCGATCACTCACCCTGGTTTTTCATCTCTTGGTTTAATGATGTCTCCGTACATGACTATGAAAATGGTATTAGAAACAAAGGCACAAGGGACATGCTACATTTTTATGAAGTTTTCCATTTAATCAATGAAACTCAAGAATGTAAGGCAGTATGTGAATTGGCACAATAAGAAGCCAAATGAAAAAATCCAACACAACTAGACTTATCAAGTTGATGTAATAGACAACAAATCTTGTACTATGAAACTACAATATAGAAGGGAAAAAGAATAGCAAGTTGCTCTAAGATTTATCTGAATCAAGCGGTAGGTTCTAAGAGAATGAGAAATACGAATGAGGAGGCACAAGTTAAAAGATGTGGTACTTCAAAAAAAGAGAAGTATCATTCTTTGCTTTTGAAAATAACTACAGAAAGACCACAAAAGAAAACACTGCACCAGCGATGGCCACCAGATCTTGATAAGAAATTAGGCGAGGTTGTTCACGAGTTAGGATAAAAAGATAAGAATTTAATGATTTAGTTTCTATTCCAACACAGTGAAGTAGAAACAACAAGAACATTAGCTAATGAAATAAGTTGACATTTTTCGATTGTTCATTAATTTCTATTAAATTCTTATTATTTGTCTTATCCTGTCGATTTAGCCCCTACTAGACATGTTCGGGTGAGGATTTGTTTGTCGGATTTGACTACAAAACAGCTCACCTACCGTCTAAAGGTATCCAAGCATGAAAATCGTAGACAGGATATTCTAGTTATGACATTTATGATTCAAGGTTTTGTCAAATTTTCCTAATATTTTTCATCGTTATGGTCCTTATGTAGAAATACCAATCCCAAAAGCAACAAGCTCCAAATGTTCAACTAGCTACTTCAAAGAAATTCAATGAGGAACAACATTCAAATGTGTTGAACATACCTCAACCACCTGAAGTTCCTTTAGCTTCATAGAGTTCAAATGGTTATTCCTTGAACTGATGGAATGAATGGGTTGAATTGCTAGAACTTGACAATTTTGAGCTGAAATAATGCCGAAAATCAAAGTGTAAGATCTTACAACTCAATACTAGTGTCCACAAGATCAATTTCTACATAAGGACCACAAAGATGAAAAATATTAGGAAAATTTGACAAAACCTTGAATCATAAATGTCATAACTAGGTTATCCTGTCTACTTGTTTTCATACTCGAATAGCTTTAGACAGTAGGTGCGCTATTTCTTAGTCAAATCCGGCGCACACATCCTCTCTCGAACATGTCTAGTAGGGGCTAAATTGACACGATAAGACAAGTAATAAGAATTTAATAGTAAATTTGTGAACAATCAGAAAATGTCAACGTACTATTTTCATTAACAAATGTTCTTGTTGTTTCTATTTCTCTATGTTGGAATACAAACTAAATCATTATATGCATACCTTTATATCCTAACTCGTAAACAACCTCATCTAATTTCTTATCAAGATATGGTGTCCATTGCAGGTGCTGTCTTTTATTTTGTGGTCTTTCTGTAGTTCATTTTGAAAGCAAAGAATGATTCTTCTCTCTTTCTGAAGTACCACATCTTTTAAATTGTGCCTCCTCATTAGTATTTCTCATTTTCTTAGAATCTACCACTTGATTTTGATAAATCTCATAGCAATTTGCTATGCTTTTTCCCTTCGATCTTACAGTTTCTTAGCACAAGATGTGTTATCCAGTACATCAAGTTAATTAGCTTTGTTGTGTTGGAATATTTCACTTGGCTTCTTATTGTACCAATTCACATGCTACCATACAGTCTTGAGTTTCATTGATGAAATGGAAAACTTCCTAAAAATGTAGCATGTTCCTTGTGCCATTAATTCTAGTACCATTTCCATAGTCACCTCCAGAGACATTACTAAACCAAAAGATGAAAAATCAATGTGAGGGATTGGAGCTAGGGTGACGGGCACCGTGGGAATGGTTTCATAACTTACCAACCCATTCAAAAAAGTCAATACTTGCTAGGCAATTGTTGGGTCTAAAAAGGGGAACTCCTGCAGTCCCTGCTTGTTCATCTTCCTTAATTTATGCATTCTCCTCAAACTCAAGCTCTACATTCTCCTCTATCTCAACCTGAGGTTAGGAGGTGCCTCTCTTATAGGTGCATTCGCAACTTGGGCCTCATATCTAGCAGGCGCTACCATTCCTCAATTCTACCCTTTGTTCATACTCTGCCTTGTCCTCTTGTCGCTAGCTCCTTTGCTAGGTCATTGGTGGGAGATGATGGCCTGACTGCATTGTAGCACGTGTCCACCATTTGCGGACAGAAGAGCGAAAGAGGTTAGGTACAAGTTTATTATGAATATATTGTTTGATTTGATTCCCTCTATTTTGACCTTAAATTATTCCTCATTTCACGTGTATAAGTTCCTAGTTATGTTTGTAACCCTATTATAAAGTTATTTTGGGATTTTTGTTGCGGGTCCCATAATCCCATTTTTGATTCAGTTTTAGATCCGACTTCAAAAATTATGTTCTTGTTGTCAAAATATTTGTTTTGTCGTATAGATCGATAATTTGAAAGTGTGACAGCAATTGGATGTGTTTCGTTCACGTTATCTATTATAGAGTGGTTTTAGAGCTCTTCTGATCGGCTTTGAGGTAGGTGGTCTCCAACTTTGACTAAGCCCATTTTGGTATCGTCTAGTATACATTTCATGTTAATTTGGATCGTATTTTCCTTGTATCTCATTTCTTTCCGTTCTATCTAGTTCTCTGATCCTCGATTGAGCATTTGGCCAGGAAAGTCCTTTGTAGACCTTGGTTTAGGATTGGAGTTGGGTTATGTATTGGTTGGCATGTAATATCTCTTTTGGGGAGATGAGAATGAGATTAATATTTAGTATATGGTTGTAGACCTTTATAGTGGTTATAGTTAGTCTTGAGTTTAGGTGGTGTTTATTAGTTGTGGTTTGTTTTAGCTAGTAGTTGAGTTTTTGGCATATTACCACGTCCATAGGTTGTCTTATTCGTACTTCGTTCTGGGTTGGAATTCATGGTATTAGGTGAGGCTTGCTATTGAGTAATGCACCTAGTATAGATTCTGATACTTAAGGGGCTTATTGTGGCCACAGACTAGTTCAGCTCGCTTAGTAATGGACTTGGTGTAGGCGATGGTTATTATGATAAACTACGCCTCCTAACTTGCGTTTAGCTGTTTGGGGCTCTATAGCATACGCTTAGCTGATGGATATAGTCTCCCTTGTTTATATAAATATTTTTTATTGTTATTTGTTTTGAAGCCCGAGGCCTTGAATTTGGAGAAGCTGGACCCCAAGTTAATCTTCTCAGCCTTTGTTTGTGTAGTGGTACTAGTTCATTTTCTTAGATTTTGTGTAACTTTCTTGGATACTACAATGGCACATTGCATTGCTCTCATTAATACTTTTTTTGTGTACGATCCCGTTCATGCATTGACTCATCATTGTGTACAGAGACTGAGAGTGGTGAAAGGGTCGTCCATGACTTAGTTATACGCAGTGGATATCATGCATTACAATCACATGCATCAATAAACCAATAAACAAAGCAAACTAGGCGGTTCGACCAAAACGAATTAATTTTGTCAGCAGCCAATTGTTCTCGTTGTCCCTAGTATATTGTTTGTTGCTTGGTCCCTAGCAGTATGGGATGTTCGTTAGGGTTTTGTTTGCTACTTGTATCGTAGGTGGTATGGGACACTGGTTGGTTTTGTTTGCTTATATCTATATTGCCTGCATTGTTCTGTTTTTTAAGGACTTGATAGCTATGGTAGGTCTAATTTTTCTTTTCGAGTTTAAGTGTGTGCCCGTCTAGGTTTGTTCGAACTAGTTCCTAAGTTGATGGAATAGCCCTAACTTTGTTTCTATCTTTGGTTGGTATTGTCGATGTAAGACCTGACCCCACACGTGCATATATTGTCCGCTTTGGCCCCACAGGGCCACACGGTTTTCTTCTTCCCAGGCAAGCTCGGAAAAACGTGTATGCACATGTAAGGTTCCAAACTCAACATATAGCCAAGAAACTCCCCCTCTTTTTCCGATGTGGGATTCACCTAAGTGAGCTACAGGCGTTACGTATCGTCGTCCCTGTACTATAGAATGCCAACTCCATGGATTCCACTTCGGAAGCCCCAATCACCCTTAAGGTTCGTTGCATCTGTCTCACGAACTCCTGAGGATCTTCTGAAGGTTTAGACCCAAAGAATTCTGGTGGTCCACAAGCTAATCACGGGCCCCGGAACTATCTCGACGGGCTGCCTGGCTACTCCCATGTATCTCACTTAAGCGAATCCCACATCAGAAAAAGAGGGGGAGTTTCTGGGCTATATGTTGAGTTTGGAACCTTATATGTGCATACGCGTTTTTCTGGGCTTGCCTGAGAAGAACAAAACCATGCGGCCCTGTGGGGCCAAAGCGGACAATATATGCACGTGTGGGGTCATGTCTTACAGATAGTATCAGAGCCGACTCTCTACTAGAATGGTGGTGGGGCAAACCTCAGCGAGGATGCTAAGTCCCTACGTGGGGGAGGGGTGAGTGCAGGGATGGCGATACGTAACGCCTGTAGCTCACTTAGGCGAATCCCACATCGGAAAAAGAGGGGGGGGGTTTCTGGGCTATATGTTCAGTTTGGAACCTTACATGTGCATACGCGTTTTTCCGGGCTTGCCTGGGAAGAACAAAACCGTGCAGCGCTGTGGGGCCAAAGCGGACAATATATGCACATGTGGGGTCATGTCTTTCAATCGATTTGATTCGTGACCTGTCTTTCATATTCGCAGATAGTAGACTTGATCCTCTCAGGCACGTTTCCTATCTTATTTTCATCATCTGGTATACCTTAGTTGCTTGTTAATTTTGGTTGATATCCTATTACTTGCACTTTACTTTATTGATTTCATGATATTTATACTTGCTTTGCATGTGGAGCTCAGTCGGCCTATGCCTGTTGAGTACCATTTATTTGGTACTTGTACTATACTTCTACCCCTGCAGATCGTGGTGCAAGTCCCCGCTGTTGATTTCCTTTTGTGTAGAGCTACTTGAGGATTTTAGAAATATGGTGAGCTCCTAGCATCTGCAGTTGTCGATTTCCATCTGAATGCATTTGAGCTTATCTTTATTTTGTATTAAGAGATAGTCTATACTGTTATTGTATTTAAAAAGCCTTGTACCCTTAATTTATATATTAAAAGCTCAAATACTGACTTATGCCAAGTCTTGGGTTGAGTTGCAGTATGCTATTTTCTTCAATTTTGTATCTATTATCTTTATTATGGAAGCTTCTACTTATTAGATCTGCCTCCATTAGGTAGCCCGTTGCCTACAACTCTAAACTACACAATAGGCTTGCCTACTGATGGGTTGGGCTAGGTGCTATCATGGCCTGAGAAATAGGGTCGTGACATTTTATTGGCTATATTATCTTATCATAGTTTTAGGTTGTACAATAATTTTAGATATATATAAGAAAATAAAGCCCTCATAAATAAATCTTTAGATAATCGCACTTCAAACTAATAGGATATAGATTTCATAGCTAAATGATCCTTATAGATAACTTTATTTATTTTTTTTGATCATTACTCTTGCACTTTTTCTCCTTTCCTTGTTTGATATATATAAATAACAATCGGGTGTAAATATTATTTCAGGGTGGGAAGGGTTAGGAAATGTAGAGATGGATGATGATTTTATTTTAAAGATTATCTCAGTTACTATCAGTTTTTGTTTTCTTATCTTTCTGAAATGACAATTGTAATATTTTTTCTGTATTGTCACTGATTTATTTAAATTTATTTTTATAATTATTGAAAGTTATATTTTTCTTATATTCTTAGTAATAAAATTAAAAACTTTAAGATATACGAGATATACGTTTTAGATCCATGGGATTTACACCTCATGTCTAAAGAAGACATGCATCTCACCCCATACTATATGAAAAGCCTCATCACACGCACCCGCCTTTAAAAATGCTAATTTTTTTTTATAATGAAACTAACCATGTGGAGTCATTTTCTTCAGTAGAGCTTCCGCGAATAGGAAAAATCCTCCTAGGAATTTTATTTGATGTCAAAATTGTCAAGTTCTAGTAGATCTAAGTCATTCAATCCGTTCAAGGAATAATAATTTGAACTCGATGAGACTATAAAAGAAATATTAGGTATATATATTCCTTTAAATAGTTTGATGAAATTCGTAGAGAAGTCATTTTAATTCAACACATTGGAATGATATACCTCGTTGAAGTTCATTGAAGGGCTGGTTAGACGTTTGGAGATTGTTGTTTTTGGGATCAATATTTCTGCATAAGGACCATAGAGATGAATAATATTAGGAAAATTTAACAAAAACTCAAATCATAAATGTCATAAGTAGGATATCTCATCTAATCTTTTTCATACTAGGATGCCTGTAGATGGCAGGCGAGATGTTTCTTAGTCAAATCCAACACACACCCTCTCCAGAACATGTCTAGGATAGGCTAAATGACATGGCAAGACATATAACGAGAACTCTATAGTAAAATTATGAACATTAGAAAAATGTCTACTTAAGATTTTCCTTCACCAATGTTCTTGTTTTTTATCCTTCTTTGTTTTGGGATAAAAACCAAGTCTTTATATACTTGCCTCTTTCTCCTAACTCGCAAAAAATCTCATCTAATTTCTTATCAAGATCTAGCATCCATTGTGTGGTCTATTTTCTTTTATGTTCTTTCTGTACTTACTTTCGAAATCAAAGAATGGTACTCCTCTTTTTCTGAAGTATCACCACTTTTAACCCAGTGAAACGACTCAAGATTTGTTGGAAAATGATAAACTCTTAGGGTTGTTCCATATGGAGGAACATATTTTCTTGAAAATGGTTTTAATCATTCTCATATTTGGTTCATTTAAATGATTTAAAAAATGTTTTTCAAAATCAACTTATTTTCCTCAAATTGAAGGAAAATGTTTTTCCTCCAAAAACTAAGGACAACACTTCACAAAACTCTTCTCCAACCTCAAATTACAATGTTTTTTTCTTACCCCTACCTCGAACCCCCACCGGACCCCCACTAAACCCTTAGACCCACAAGTCCCACAAGCCCCACAAGGCCCGCACCCCCCAATAAAATAAAATTTTAAAAATTATTTTTAAAAAAATTTCAAATTTTAAAATTTTTATTTTTTCCCGAACCTCATCCTGACCCCCTACTAGCCCCATTCCCACTAATAAGTGGTGTTGAATCTAGCCACTTAGTAGCAGATTTTTCGAGGACTTGTGAACATTTGACGTTCTATGATCATTTCGGTCTCTTTCAGCACTTCCGTCTTTTTCTTTTTGAGATTGTGTCCCTTTTGTATATGTGTATATAGAGTATTTTGGCCCAATTACATGATTTCTAGCTAATTGAGTAGAAACTCATTCTACGACTCTCCTTCCTTATTTACAAGTCATGATTATTAGATTTCTACTATTCAATTATTTTATGTAGGGTGTAATGATTATGGGGCACACACCCTACGTTACACAATCCCTATGGCATTAAGTGTAATGATGATGTGGCCTACACCTCCACTTTACACAATTAAGGAAATGAGCTACTCTATGATCATAAATCTATGAAGTATGATTTATGTCAATATTACAAATTTATGACAAGTAAGAATTATGATTTATGACAAGTATGGTCTTATGTCTGTTATGTATTTAGTGAGATGTTAACTTAGCACCGAATGAGACTTGAGGTGGGGGCTCAACTTATGGGGTCCTTATATAAATTTTCTAAGTATCATAACAACATTGCCACCATACGATTTATTCTTTTACCATTATGGAAGTTCTAGTGGATCTACATAGAATATGATACTCCCTTAGAGGGGTAGGAATTTTACCTTTACAAGTAAGGCTCCCTTTTTTCCGATGTACGAGTAGACATCAGGATTCCATGTTATAGCTCGCATAATCTTATTGTTGGTTATGGTTACTTTCCATATGGTCATTATTATTATTTATCGAATAGCTAGCTTTTTTAGGCCTTCCATGGACTCCTATTTACTCTTAGTCCATTTATTTTTGGACACACACACTTCAGCTTATTTATTGTTATGATGTCCATTTCCTGGGGTTGCATGCTCTTGTGTTGGACACTTAGAGTTTTGGTATAATGTCATAAGGTTCTAAGGAGTTTTTTTCCAATGCTATCTAGTTTGTTTGAGTTTATGAGAACTCAATGTCGACCTATTAGTTTAACCTGTTTCCATATCTTAAATTACTAATTTCGTTTAGTAACTATTTGGGTTGTAATAATAATTTTTTTTACGCGAGAGTTAGAGTGGGTGCCACTCACGACCTAGTTCAGGGTCGTGACTTAGTTGGTGTCAGAGCCCTAAATTCATTGATCTTATTGTACCAAAATCAGTCTATAAAGCCTCGTGGAACGGTACGGAGATGACTGTACTTTTCTTCAAAAGGCTATATGACTTTAGGAAATCTCTTTTATACTTTTCTTCGAAAGACTACACGACTTTAGGCAATATCTTATATATGTTTTTCTTCTCTCCTCTTGTTGTGCTAAAACTTGATTCCAATTATTATCTGGTGATCTGAACTTGTATATAACCTCTTTTGCTCTTCTATCTGCAAATGGTACACACGTGCTACAATGGTGTCAGTCCAACAACTCCCACCTGTCACGACCCAACCCAAGGGTCGTGATTAGAAGTGGTATCAGAGCAGTTAGTCCTCGGAGTGTCCACAGACTATGTCTAGTAGAGTCTTGTTTATCGGTGTGTCGTGCACCACATCTAT
>JAPFFP010075347.1:0-23393 GCA_026153255.1 Solanum medicagineum | reverse complement strand
CTGTCACCAAGCTCCAGGTTGCTTCGGGGCTTTGTATATGTCTAGAGCTTATGTTTATATTGTACAGTCAGTTGAGGAGGGGCCTGTCCCGAACCTTATCAGATGTTCTTCTTTAAGTAGAGGCTTTGTGGACTATGTAAAGTAAAAGTGATGTCATGTCTCGTACTTTAGACACCGTGGCCCCAATGGCCTAGTCATATGCATTTCCTTTCGACTTATTATCCCTGTTTATCTGCTTTAAGGCATGTTAAAAGTAGAACTCACGTATAGTATGTACAGAAAAAGCATAGTTACAAGTTGGTTCTCCCGAGCCTTATCGGCAACGGGTGCCGGTCCGCCTTAACGGGACTTTGGGGCGTGACAGTAACCCCTCAGACATCAACTACAGTGTTCTTATAATAGAACACACCTATTTTACTTTGCCTGATTAAAAAAAATTAAAATGAGAGAACCATTAATATTACAAGTACATGAAGAGGATCACACAGTTTAAATTGGGAACTTTAACAATATTGTTTATACCAACAGAGAACTATCAATATTCCAATTTCATAAGTAATCTTCATCTCTTACAAAGATATGAAAGAGTAATACAAAACAAAAGACTATAATAGTATATTGTTTTTGGTCTCGAATTCTTGGACCTTTCACTAAGCGTGAACCTGAGAAAGTCACTTGAATATTAAACGTGAAGATCTAGTATCCCAATAAAGCCCAATTTCATCAATAACGCCCAATCCGCAATTGTTGAATAACTTGATGCAGAAAGTTAATAGTTATTATTGATTAGCTTCCTTATGCAAGCACTTCCACCCTCATACTTCTTAAGGACATTCTCCTCAGTTATATCCCACAAGTGAACACACACCACACATCCATTTTCCGGCAAGCTTTTGGCCATGTCCTGTGTCCAGTATCGAAGAATGTACTTAAACATCCCGAAAAATGGAACCACTAGCATTCCTATAATGATCTCTTCATGAGTAATATTTTTTTTGATCTATCATGCATTTTCTTGATCGACTTTGGGGGGAGGGTATAAGTCCCTTATCTCTATTCGTTCTCAAGTAACTACCTGTGGAGTGTTGTTAAGTTTGCAAAATTCATCTTCTTCTGTTGATGGAAAGAAATTGTAAAAGAATGTTATTTTCAAGGTAAGCAAAGGCTTTTTATGAGACATTGGGAAACCTGTGGATTCAATTCCCAAGAAAAAATATACTGAAAGAAGAGAGGCACTAACACATCTATTTATAACAGTATAAATTTGGTTTTAATATATAATCTAACATTGAGTGTAACTGAGAAAAACAAAGTCATAAACAGAGAAAACTCATGTTAAGTACTACTTATTTTTGTTAAGATTGATTTTAGAGTAACACTTGTAGCAACCTAATTGTTTTTAACCTAACACTGAGTCATCCTTCATATGATATAGGATTTTAATTGATGATTATTTATTAAGTATAGGTGTTAAAAGTCAATTTCTTAGTTTGAAAATAGAATTGTAGATGATATAAGGTCACACGAACCCTTTAGGACGAAGTTAAGCTAAAATCTTTCTTAGCGTTTGAGTTCCAATGTAAGATTTTATAAACGTTAGGTGAACCAATGACTTTTACATTGTATATATATGATAGGATCAATTCCTAGGTATTTAAAGTATATTAGTTGTGATTTAGAGTCATAAGAGATCATTTACACCAAGCAAAGCCCAAAGAATTTCTGCCGACTAAGTTTTCGTATAATTTAATAGAAGAGTCAACATTAATGACAATATCTCTGTAAATATAACAATTTAGGTGACCCATAATATATCAAATTAAAGATCTTCGCATTAGCTTTCCGATGCATCTAATTTCACCTTAGTAGGAGTTTGGAGTAAAAAGTTATGACCATTTTAGTGAACACATGCAGAGTTGTTTGAAGGTCTGTGACAGCTCTGTGTCGCGGACTTGACGCGAACCTTTTCTGGAAAAGCTAAGTGATGTCCTTTTATTTTATTTTGAAGGTACTTTTATCCTAAAACATTTTGGGGTCTATTTAAGTTCCCAAAACACATATAACATCATTTTTCATAAGTAAAACCTTCTCCTTCACTCATAAACATAAACCTTAGAGTTAGAAGGATGATGATGGAAAGAAAGGGGCGAGGTAGCAAGAGTGATAGCTGATTGAGGCTTTTAGTTAGAGTTATGTATTAATTAGGTAAGTAATGAGGTGACGAGCCGATTATCATAAGTTTGATCAAAGAGTCGTAAGTACCCTATGATTTTCATGACGAGGTATAGAGAATGACTTATTGCTAGAATGTGTTAGAGAGTGCTCAAACTAGAAAGAGGTTTATGTTGATGTATTATGATATTCGTATTAGTGAGGGTGACGTAAAGATGTTGAATAGGGGAACAAAGTACTTTTGAGGTGATAGATCTAAACTAGGCTCATGATTTTGAGGGAGAGCCCCGTGAAATTCATAGAGTAATAAGCTTAGTCAAATAAGGAGGTATAGTGAATGGGGGAGTGGTACATGAGTTATGAAGAGAGAATGTGTTGATCGATTTATTGGCAAGAGATTTTAGTAAGCCTGTATTCCTAATTTTTACCTAATAGTTATGGGTTAGTATAATATGAGGGAAGTGTGTAAGTAGTTATGGGTTAGTATAATATCAGGGAAGTGTAAAAGTAGTTATGGGTTGGTATAATATGTGGGAAGTGTGTGATGCACATGTTAGTACCAGACCCTAAGCTTAAATTTTGATAAGTAGTGTGAAAAGAAGATAGCATAGTGAGAGTGATAGTCTTAGTTGGAGATTTGCTCTAAGAGGCTTGCCATAGAGATGAAGATGTTGGTTTGTAAGGAAAGTGATGCTATGGGCTGGGTATAAGTGCCCTTTAGGTAAGACTAGTGAAATGAGGATGGCTCAGTAGATAAGAAGAGGCTTGACATGTGTATCCATGATAAAGTAAAGTTATGTAAAGCTGTAAGTTATGAATGCTATAAGAATATAGGTAGCATATTTGAATTGTCAATATGGAGTAGGCTGATGTAAGCATTCTTTGTCATCCCTAGTAATTAAGTCGATTGGGGCTTTTGGATAGATGATGATGAGTCTTCCATTATAGTCTAAGTTTTATAGAATTAAATTTATGGGAGCACAAAATTTGAGCGTTAGTAGGCAAAAGAAGAGGTTAGATTGTAAGAGTTATGGAAAGTGGTTATGTACGCCAATAAGAGTAGCAAATATAGAATGATTTCCATAGAGACAGGATGAAGCTAAGAGTGGTATCTTTGAAGGGAGTCTTAGTGGCTATTTTATATATGCGACTATAGTATAATAGAAGAGTTTAAGTTGTTCTTGTGGATAGTGATTTCCTTACCATATGCAGATATGTACTTATAGATTAGAAAGGGAAATTGATTCGCGGACTGGGAGAGATGACCTTGAGCTAAGGGGGAGATGATAAGGTGATAAACCAAAGTAAATCTTGAGTTGTCGATGGAGATGGGCTGATCAAGATAAGATATCATCTCTTTTCCATCTCATGTAGTCCTTATACTTCAGTTAAGGTAACATTCGATTCCCGTTTGGTGTATGACTGCCATGCCTATGTCCTAGTCCCATGTACCACTTGTCCATTCTTGTTCATGTTGAGTTTTGAGGATGAGAAGAGATGACTTTGTTTAGCAATTTCGAACTTACCTCACAAATCTAAGAGTTTCCATTCCTATGTTAAATGAGATATGACCTGAGTTTTACACTCTGTATAGTTTTGTGAACTCAGAATGAGTCTTCACAGACGAGAGATATCGTACTTCATTATGAATGTTCTCAGATAAGATTTCTTGATTGAATTATACTAATGATCTTTCATTCCATGCCCTTTGAGTGATCCTGCTTTCGAGTGTTGATAGCAATGCTGATAATTGTAGATGAGTTATGGGTTATGCGAGAGAGTGAATGTTCCTAAATTGTAATAATGGAGTTGAGTTTCTATCTTTGAGTTGATGTTCCTCCTAGAGTCTCTGCGTACTTGAGTACCTAAGTCCTTAATGGTATTCATGTCTAATAAAGATGTCGGAGATAAACGTTAAATTCTGGATACTGAGTTTAAAGTCTACTCTTGAGAATGAGCATTCGAGTATCGGAGTATTTGAGTTCTTGATAGTGTTCGTGCTTGATGGGTCTCCTTGTTTACTCATCATTCAAGGACAAATGATCCCAAGGGGGACACCCTAATTTTTTAAGCTAAGACTAAGTCATCCTTCATATGATATAGGACTTTAATTAATGATTCTTAATTGAGTATGGGTGTTAAAGTCAATTTCTTCGTTTGGAAATAGAATTGGAGATGATCTAAGGTCGAACGAACCCTCTAGTACGAAGTTAAGCTAAAAACTTTCTTAGTGTTTTGAGTTCCAATGTGAGATTATAAGAATTAGGTGAACTAATGACTTTTACATTGTATATACATGACAGGATCATTTCCTAAGTACTTAAAGTATATTAGATGTGATTTAGAGTCATAGGGAATCTCTTACATCAAGCCAAGTCCAAAAAATTTCTACCAACTAAGTTTTTGTATGAGTTGAGAAAATGGTCAAATTCAAATGAACGTATCTCCTAAATTATAATGAGTTAGGTGACCCATATATATATATATATATATATATCAAATTAAATATCTTCAAATCAGCTTTACGACCCATCTAATTTCACCTTAATCAAAGTTCAGAGTAAAACGTTATGATCATTTTAGTGAAGACATGCATAGCTGTCTAAAGGTCCGCAACAGCTCCATGTCACGGACTTTACACAAACCTTTTTTGGATAAGCTAAGTGACATCCTTTTATTTTATTTTGAGAATACTTTTATCCTGAAACCTTTGGGAGTCTATTTAAGGTCCCAAAATCCATGAAATGTCAGTTTTCATAAGTAAATCCCTCTCTTTCACTCCTAAATATAAACAATCAAGAATCATCAAGCAACCATCAAGTTAGGGTTAGCTTTCAAGATTCATCATTAAGGTAAGTTATTCTTCATAAATTTCAAGCTACCCAACCCAAATTTCTCCATTTATTCATGAATCTCTAATAGAATCTTAAATTATAACCTAAGGTTTCAACAAAACAAATTCAAGAATTTCAAGAAAAGATGTCTTGGTTCTTCTTTTTCAAGAATTAGGGTTCTTCATCAAGAACTGTAAAGATTCTAAGTCAAGAATTTAAGAATCAGAGAGAATTCTTTCAAACAATGTTTTTCCAAGTTCTTCCACTCTAAAAGAAATTCCAAGATCGAGGATTTTCTCCAAGAAAGCTAGTATTCATCAAATTTCGATTGTAATACCAACTTTCTAGGTATGTAAGGCTAATCTAAAACATGAGAATGTTCTTCCATGTGCACCTACTGATGGTTGTGGAGAGATTGTGAAAGTGTTGACCATTACATATGTTTTTCATGAATGTTTTTTTTTTGTAAATTCTATATATTTTATATATTTTTTTCATATCTTGATGATTATCATAAATTTGGTTTTACTATTTAAACACTTTTCATGATTTATTTCAGAAAACCCTACATGTTATTTTCATAAAAGATGGAAAGAATGAACATAGTAGATGAGTTAGAGCCTCGACGATATAAATATGCATGTGACTATGATTGTGATCCTGATATGAGAGTGCTGATGATGATGTTGAAGAAACTTGATATTCCTAGTGTCTTAAAGGTCTTGAACTAATTCTAAAAGAATGTTCCTGACCAAAGAATTGATGGTTGATGTGATGAATTAAGTTGATAAATTTCCAATGAGACTAGTTAGATGAGTAATATAAATGTTTGATGTTTTATAAACATGTTCAGTCTTGGAAGGAGTATTGAGCACCGAATTGAGTAAGGGTAAATAAAAATGCAAACTCAATAACTATGTGGCCAGCATAGGAGAGGACTGAACCATAAAATCGGATGTTTCCTTTGTCGCAAAAGAGGACTTGATGTTATTTATTGTGGATCCATCGATGTGATGTCATTTACCCCAGAAAAGTGCTGGATGAATGTGGCATTGACATCACTTCATTGTATCATCACTGGCTCATAGGCGATGGTTGTCGGCTAGAGAAACTCCCAGATAGGTTCTATACTGATAGTACTCTGATTTGATTTGCATTTGATTGGTCATTGTCTACTCTTTATTCTTGCTTTAGATAGACATTTGTCTTCCTGATTGAATATCTTCTTAGAGGATGTTATTCTACCTATATCTTTTTATTCATCCATTTTACATACTTGTACATTCCACGTACTGACATCCATTTGGACTTCATCATTTTATGATACAAAGATAGGTATTAGAGATCATCAATAGGTGCTTCGTTGAGGATCTGTTTGCATTCAGCTGATCGGTGAGAACTTCTTATTTTCAGAGGATTTCCATATTTCTATCATCTAGATACTAGAGTTTAGATTTTCGTTTATTGATTTGAGGTAGCCATGAACCTGCCGTTGGAACCATCTAGATAGTAGAGTTAGGGGCTTCATAGACTAGATCGTGATAAGTTGACGTTGAGACTTTTATTTCTTGATTGATTCTCTTAAAAACTATTCTTACGTCAGAGAATTGGAGTTGGTTGTTGGCCTATGGCCTCTATATATTGAAACAGATTCATGATTTGATTTGCCCATCTTACTATTCTCTTTATTTTAAGTTTTTCTCTCATTGAATTAACGTGGTGAGACGAAGTGGTTCACTTGGAATCCATCAATGGTTTCTGAGTGCCGACTATGCCAAGGGTACCCTGCTGGGGCGTGACAACATTTGACTTTTTTTATTGTTCCATCCCGTTTAATTTGTTTGTCTGATTTTGAATTGTAATAGAATAAAGAAAAAAACTTAATGTCGTGATCTTAATTAACGTTTGACCATAAATTTTGAAAATTTTCCTTCAATTATTTTGACCATAAATTTTAAATCAAATTTAGAAAATCTACATTTAAGAAAATTGCGAATCACCTCTTCAAAAAAAATTAAGTTTTCAAGTTCAAAATGTATTGTAAAATGGAAGCTAAAAAATAAAGATAAATAGAATATACAAAAATATTCATTGATCTTGTCATGTTAAAATTTGAAATTAAATAATTACAAACATATTTTATTAATATTGACTGAAATAGAAAATAAGACAAACAAATTTAAATTGTCTTTATTATAAGAAAAAATTGCAAATGTATGCATCGCTTGGTAGTTTTTATATCACAAATATATACATTTTCAAAAAGTAATAAATATTCTCTGTAAAGACCTGGACGTTGTACGACTTCATTGGAGCTTGAAAGTTTTTATTTTGGAAAGTTATAAACAAATGTGACGTTCCATGGGAGCTTTGTCACGACCCAAGCCTAGGGCCTAGACGTGACACGACGAATGGGGATCCCGAAGGAACCCCAAACAAGCCACTTAGCATATCATTACACATCCTTGGTCACGGAAGCAATCATACATCAACAATAGATAGAAAAAGGGGAAATACGAGGCTAAGGACCATATATGATAGAAGCATAACAAGCCAATAATATAACATTAACATGTCATAAGGTTCCAACACCACCTCTAATACATAGAGAGGAGCGGGGACCTAGACAATCTCCGTGCTCACCCTCATGGTTATAAGTTTCCAACATAAAAAGAGTCATTGCATAGCATAAATTGAAAGAAACATGCCCTCGGAGTTGAGGACTCACCAACTTGCTTTAAAACATAGTACTAGCCACGTGTAGGAGGAGGATGAGCAAGTGGGGCTCCGGTTCCTACATGAAAACATCATGTAGGCAAAGAGTATATATTAGTATGTTTGGATGTAGCAAGTATGTAGGATGTAATGTAACAAGCGATAAGCAACATAATTGAAATGCATAAATAGAAATTTAATTAATATAATAGCAATATGACATTATTGAATGATGCTTGAAGTAAACCATGCTTATATAGAACATAATACATGTGTAGGAAAAGACCATCATCATAAACCAAGAAACTTAGTATTCGGAATCCAAGGTAGACCACCCCTCGGAAGTGATCGAGGAATCAACCCCCCAATTGGTTGATGGCATGAAAAATCCCATTCCAAGTGATTGAGGAATCAACCCCTCAATTGGTTGATGGCATACCACCCCCATCCGAGGTGATTGAGGTATCAACTCCTCAATCGGTTGATGGTTGTCACACCCTACCATCCATGGTGATTGAGGTATCAACCCCTCAATTGCTTATGGTCAACTCTCAATACTAGATACTTTTCATGAAATCAACACCTATATAACCTCCTTTCATCATCATAAAGTCATACAAGTCATAGGTCATGCAACGGATCATCAATAGATCAAGAACCGTAAACCAGACATTTTATCAAATACTTGGCGGGTATGTAATGCTAGTATAAGATTATGCAATTCAAGAGTGAAATTATGCAAGAATATTCACTGTAAAAATACCCACCTACTCTTGGTAATACCCTCATGTAAGATACATCAAAACTTCCCATCAAATCTCAAAATAGATCATAGATTCGTAACTCAAAACTTGCTTAGACAATCACACCTTTATGAAACCCCAAACATAGTTCACAGTTTAAATTCATAATAACTAAGACCCACAAGTAAATTAACTTAGAATAATGTAATTTATGCAAAAAAGAAGATTGGGCACCATGAGTGAAGGAACCCAATGGTCGAAAGCCACATACCTTAGAGCTTGAGTCTCTTAAAATTGAGTTGGGAAAGAAAGAAAGCTTTGAATGGAGTCTTGAAATCCAAACTTGTTCTTGAGTTTCCTTGAGTTTGTATTAGGGTCTTGGTAGAGGATTTTGAGAGGATTTGAGAGTGTATTCAAGTTGAGAGTACTTGATCCTTTGGAATAGGGTTTAAGTCTTTTAGGGACGTTGAGATAGCATTGGAAGTCCAGAAAGGTCATTGAATAAATTAAATAGCATAAATGCATAACTTGTTCAACAACACCTCTACTACATAGATAAGACTGGGGCCAAGACAAGCAACCGAGCTCACCCTCATAATCATAAGTATACATTAAAGTAAAGAGAATCTTAATATATAAGATGAGATGAAAGTCACTGTCCCCTGATATGAGGACACACCAACTAGCTTTGAATGGGAGTACTAGCCACGAGGAGGAGGTTGATCAATCGATGCCCCGGTCCCTACATAGTGACATCATGTAGGCGTAGAGCATGTGTTAGTACATTTGAATGTACTAAGTATGTAGGATGCAATGCAACAAGTGATAGGCAACATACTCAAAATGCATAATGATAAGGAATAGATAGCATAATAGCAATGTGGCATGTATGATCAATGCTTAATGTAAAACATGCTAGTAAATCACGATCAAGGAATGTAAACATATGGAATACATACTCAAACCCTTTTTACCAACATTCATGAAATGAGACAAATGGCCCCCACTCGCCTTACGGTATAACCTTTTTGGTGACCATTACCAATACTCCAACTGTATGACATAATTTTTTTGATAGGTAGTATAGGACGTCCCCTACTTTACGATATAATCTTTTAAGTAGGATCTGTGATTCATTTTACCTTATGGTATGGACTTTTCTATAGAATGTCCACATCTTACGATATGATCCTTTTGATGGAAACCATTAGTCTTTCTACCATACGACATGGCCTTTTCGGTAGGGTGTCCATACCTTATGATATGATCTTTTCGGTAGGGACCATTAGTCACTCTACCTTACGACATGGCCTTTCCAGTAGGAATCATAGAACTAGCTTATCAAACCATTACATTTCAAGCATCAAGGGAGGGCCTTCTCAATTTTCACAAGAGCACAACAAACATGAGAACCGAACAATCTACTTGCAACACCATAGGTACTTTTTCATGGAAACAACTCATATAAACATTCTTATCATCATCACAAAGTCATTCAACTCATATGACATGCTTTAGACCTTCAACAACTCAAGAATCCATAACCAGACATTTTATCAAGCACTTGGCGGGTGTGTAGTGCTAGTGTAAAACCGTACAATTCAAGAGTGTTATCATGCTAGATAATTCAATGTAAAACCATCAATAGATACTTGATAACACCCTCAAGCAATACATATCAACACCTTTCATCAAATCCCATAATCGATCTTAGATTGATAGCTCAAAACATTCTAAAACAATCACAATTTCATGAAACCCCAACATAGTGTGCAATGAAATTCATAATAAGTAAGACCCATGAGTAAATCAACTTTGAATCATGCAATTTAGGTAAAAGAAAGTTTAGGAATCTATGAAATAAACCCACATACCTTGACTTTGGAGAATCCTTGAAGAAGATTTGAGATGGAGACTTGAAGTTCAAATGAGAACCTTAGAATCCAGGTGAGTTTTGGGACAAACTTTGGAGAGGAAATATTATCTATGTGTTTGAGAGAGTGTTTGGGAATGTATTGAATTATATGAGGGTGAAATAAGACCAAATATAGGTATTTTCATGCATGGGAAGGCTTAGGGTCAAGATCTAAAGTCCTTGGACCATCTCAACAAAACTTGCAAGAAATAACAGTGTGGCGTGCCGCGCCAATGACGCACACCACTCACTGAATTTGATTTTTGGAAAAATGAAATTGCGATTCATTTGCTCTAAAATTAGGGTTAGACCCATTTCCCACTCAATTTGACCCCTTGAACAAGAACATGAAGTTGGATTTTTGAAATAAAGCATGAATTTGAGATATATGGAAATTACGATTCAGGGTACTTCCGATGCACATTTTCGGGCACTTTATGGGGTCATTTCAATATCTCCCCCTTGCAAACATTCCTCCCCGAATGTCAAAGACACATAAATTAGAAGGATAATCATGAAGAAATCTACCCCAAAAAGAATGCAACAATACACTTACACACCATTTTCAAAATCTTAACATGAGTGTCAAAATCATCATGAACTTGTCCAACATAAATATGAATGCATGGAAGTGATATAGGGGTTGAAGCATGAGACTTGGAATCATAAAAGGACCTAATGGGTTATCATAAGCTTGAATAGAATGAAAAAGATACGGGTCTTGCTTCTCCATGCCCCCTCCGGCACCCCGGGAGACACTATCGACTAGACGTTTCCTCCAAAGGGTCTTTACGAACACTACACCTTTATTAATCAACTTTTCCACCCATTCATCCAATATTCCCACCAAGACCTTCTCCTAAGCCAGCTTATCCTCCACAACATCCACAACCTCAAAGAGTTCTATAGAACTAAAACCACCAACACCTCCCTTCAACCTACAAGCATGAAGAATTGGATGAATCATATCCATATTCGTAGGCAATTCCCATTCGCATGCAATCTTACCAATCTTCCTCAACACTCTACAAGAACCCACAAACCATAAACTCAATTTCCTTTCTTTCCATCTGAGCCACACCCTTCATGGGTGGGACTTCCAAGTGAACCAAATCATCAACACAAACACCTATAACCTACCTTAGTATCTAAAGACACCTCTCATCCTTAGGAGAAAATCTCCACCTTACCTTCCCTCGCCAAGACCTTCAACTCTATCAAGACGAGGATCAAGGCCTTGCTTAACTAGACTTCTTCAACCCAAGAAGATTCGGAACCATCAAAGCCACTACACAACCATTCTGAACTTCACCTAATCTCATCACTAACCTAGTCAACCGGTGAACTTCTCCAACCACCCTCTTGTTACCCCAAAGGCTCCCACTTGCCATGATTCACAAGAAACCTCACATACATCAGAATTACTAAACATCACCCTCAAACGATTCACAAGCTCTTCCTCACTTCTGTACACAAACCAACATATCAACAGCAAGGACCACCACAAACATAACAAGGTAGGGGTTAAAGACCCTATTCATGAGACCTATAGACATATCTGGTGCACTAGCCAACTAAAAGATACTACCCCAAATTCAACATATTGGAAAGGACATTCAAGGCCTCATCTACCACCAAAAACGACTCAATAAACAAGTTAACTTAGGTTCAACACCCCTAATTACAAAGCATGATACATGCCACCCTTAGAGATCAATGGTACCTTAAGACAATAATTGGGCCTTCAGCTTGACCACCTCATACTCAAAGACGGGTTCACTAGGGAGTTGGAATCTAATTCCACGGGCACTACCACCAAAGGAGACAAAATATGGATGAAACTAATCCACTCCAAGTATGGTCTCAAAACTCACCATATCCAATCCAACAAAATCACAAGGCAAGACTTAGATGCAAAATGACCACAGAACAATACTTATGAACCTTCTAGCAACAATAGACTCAACAAAGGGGTAGACACCAAAAGATTCACATAGCAACTCGGGACACACACAAGAAGCCCACTAGTTACCAAAAAGAACAAAAAAAGAAATGGTGACACACCGGACCCATCAATGCACACATATCCAAGTCAAAGGAAACCTCAACTTACCGGTAACAACATTTGGTGTCTCATCTACCCCTTGCCTCCTTTGAAGAGCATAGAACTGATTACATGTTGGAGCATCCTCTTGATCAACATTACCACCTTTACCCTTGTTTTGAGCATATGGGCAATCCAAAATTTTGTGGCCCATTTCATCACACCCAAAGCATGCACCTGTATTCCTCCAACATGTACTACCATGTTTCCTCCCATATTTTGGGCATCTAGGATGAGACACCACATCATCTCCTTAGGGCTTTGGGTTTAACACCCCAATCTTAGAAACTCTCTTGCCCTCTTGGCGTTATTACCTCTTTTTTTTCTCAACTTCTCCTCCTCCATTTGTTCAGCATAAGTCACCAAGCGAGACAAATCCATATCACTATTCAACATAGCGGACCGACATTCTTCACTCACCAAATCGGAGACACCTATCACGAACTTTTTCATTCTAGCCCTTGGGTCGGCAACCAAGTGAGGAGCATATTTAGAGAGTTGGTTAAACTTGAGGGCATACTCCCTCACACTCATTGACCCTTATTTCAAATTCATGAACTCCACCATCTTTGCCTCCCTAAGCTCAAGAGGGAAGAAACGATTAAGAAAGGCCGCCTTAAACTCCTCTCATAGAACCACGTCATTGTTTTCCTTCCCCTCCATCCATTGAGTAAACCATTTGTGCTACCCCTTGAGTTGGTATGCCGCCAACTCTGCCTTATCGTCCGATCTAACAGCCAACAGAAGTGTCAAAAATCACCATAAACTTGCCAACATAGACATGAAGAGATAAGGGTTGAAACTTAAGAATTGAAATCATGTAGTGGACTTAACATTAATACCTTAGGCTTGAGTAGAATGGAAGAGATAGGGATATTGCTTTTGCATGTCCGCCTCAGCTTCCCAAGTGGCCCTTTCAACTTGTTGGTTTCTCCAAAGAACCTTGATGGAAACTACATCCTTGTTCATCAACTTCTTCACTTGTCTATCCAAAATTTCTACCGAAACCTCTTCATAGGTCAAATTATCTTCAACAAAACCCATAACTTCTAAAGGTACAATAGCACTTGGGTCACCCACACACTTCCTAAACATAGACAAATGGAAAATCGGATGAAACATATTCATATCATGGGGCAACATGAACTCATAGGCCACCTTACCAATCGTCCTCAAAACTCATAAGGACCTACAAATCTTGGACTCATTTTACCCTTCTTACCAAAATGAAACGCACCCTTCATAGGTGAGACCTTCAAATAGACCCAATCACCAACCTTAAATTCAAGATCCCTTCTCCTCACATCGGTAAAGGACTTTTGTCGACTTTAGCTGTCTTCAACATTTCCCTTATCATCCTTACCTTCTCCATGGACTCCATAACCAAGTCCCAACCCAAAAAAGCCATATCTCCCACCTCAAACCAGCCAACCAGAGACCTACAACGTCTACCATAAAGAGCCTCAAAATGAGCCATACCAATGATTGAATGATAGCTATTATTGTAAGCAAACTCAATGAGTGGAAGATGTTTATCCCAACTACCCTTAAACTCCAAAACACAAGCTCTAAGCATATCCTCAAAAGTTTGGATAGTTCTTTCGGCTTCGTGATCCATTTGAGGGTGAAAGGTCGTACTACGCATGACCATGGTACCAAGACCTCTTTGGAAGGACCTCCAAAAGTGAGAAGTGAATTGAGCACAATGATCCGATATGATAGATAAAGGCACCTCATGAAATCTAACCAATTCATGAATGTACAATTTGGCATAATCTTCAGCACCATAAGTAGTCTTAACCGGTAGGAAATGAGCCGACTTTGTCATTTACCAACCACAACCCAAATAAAATCAAAATGATTTTTAGTCATAGGCAAACCAACCACAAAATCCATATGGATTTCCTATCACTTCTAAGTAGGAATCTCTATATCTTGGGATTGGCCATTTGGCCTTTGATGTTCGGCTTTCACTTGTTGGCAATTATGGCAACTAGATACAAACTTAGCAATGTCTCTCTTCATACCACCCCACCAAAACATTTCCCTCAAATCTCTATACATCTTTGTAGAACCGGGGTAAATACAATAGGAAGAATTATGAACCTCATCTAGAATCTTCTTTCTCAAGTCATCCATAATAGGCACACACAACCTACCTTAGTACCTAAGGGCCCATCTCCCCATTGGGAGAAGACCTCCACCTTACCATCTCTCACCAAGGCCTTCAACTCTAAGGCGGGGTCGAGATCTTGCTTTGCACCTCCTAATCTAGGAAGATTTAGAACCATAAAAACCACTACCCCACCATTGCCAATCTCCTCCAACCTAACTCCTGATCTAGCTAACCGATGAACCTCTCTAGCCACCTCTTTGCCACCACCATCAATATGAGTTAGGCTACCCATAGACACCCTACTCAAAGCATCAACCATAACATTAGCTTTACCGGGATGATAAAGCATACTCATATCATAATCTTTAAGAAGCTCTAACCACCTTCGTTGTCTCAAGTTGAGATCTTTTTAGGTGAAGACATATTGTAGACTCTTATGATCGATAAACACATCCACATGCACCCCATACAAATAATGACGCCAAATTTTCAAAGCAAATATCATAGCGGCCAATTCAAGATCATGGGTAGGATAATGCTTTTCATGCACCGTAAGTTGTCTAGAGGCATAAGTTATCACCTTATTATCTTGCATCAAAACACAACCCAAACCAATTCTTGAGGCATCACAATACATGACAAACCCTTCCAACCCTTTCGGTTGAGACAAGATAGGAGCCGAGATAAGCTTATCTGTCAAGTTTTGAAACTCTTTTCACACTCATTGGTCCACATAAATTTTTTCCTTCTTTTGGGTCAACTTAGTCATAGGAGAGGCAATAGAACTGAAGCCATTAATAAACCTCCGGTAGTAACCTGCTAAGCCCAAGAAACTTCTACTGTCTGATGGAGTCAAAGGTCTAGGCCTATTTATAATCACCTCCATCTTTTTAGGATCCACCTTGATATCATAACCCGATACCACATGACCTAGAAAGGCAACCACTTTCAACCAAAACACACATTTTTCATATTTAGCATACAACTTCTCCTCCCTCAAGATTTGCAACACCACCCTTAAATGGTTCACATGTTCCTCCTCACTACGGGAATAGATCAAAATATCATCAATAAATACCACTACAAACAAATCAAGGTAGGGCTTAAAGACCCTATTCATAAGATCCATGAAGATAGCCGGTGTATTTGTCAAACCGAAGGACATAACCACAAACTCATAGTACCCATACCTAGTCCGAATGGTTGTCTTAGGAATGTCACACTCCCTCACTTTCACTTGGTGATACCCGGACCAAAGATCAATCTTAGAGAAGTGACTAGCCCCTTGAAGTTGGTCAAAAAGATCATCGATCCTTGGTTGAGGGTACTTATTCTTTATTGTGACCCTATTAAGTTGCCGGTAATCAATGCACCTTCTAAGTGTACCATCAGTTTTCTTCACAAACAACACCAGTGCACTCCAAGGGGATTGACTAGGCCTAATAAAACCCTTCTCCAATAAATCCCTCAATTGCTCCTTTAACTCCTTCAACTCTGCTGGGGCAATATAGTAAGGGGGAATAGAAATGGATTGAGTATCGGGAAGGAGATCTATGCCAAAATCTATTTTCCTTTCAGGAGAAACACCGGGAAGCTCACTAGGAAAGACTTCAAGAAATTCATTAACCACCGGAATCGACTCTATGGGAAGGACTTTGGACTCAATATCCCTAACCCTCATAAGATGATAGAGACACCCCTTAGAGATCAAATTTTAGGCTTTGATGCAAGAAATAAACTTACCCTTGACCACCACATCATGACTCTCCCACTAAAGAACGGGTTCATTAGGGAATCGAAATTTGACCCTATGAGTTCTACAATCAATAGAGGCATAATATGCATGCAACCAATCCATCCCAAGAATGACATCAAAATCCACAATATCCAACTCAACAAAATCACAAGGCATTATTTTATGCAAAATGAAAATAAGACAATTTCTATAGACCTTTCTAGCAACAATAGATGCACCAACGGGAGTAGACACCTCATAAGGCTCACATAACAATTTGGAGTTAACATGAAACTTTTTGGCAACAAAACAAGTAACAAAAGAAAGAGTGGCATCCAGGTCTATTAATGCATGTATATCAAGAACAAAGACTTTTAACATATTGGTGACGACATCGAGTACTTCATCTACCCCTTGCCTTCCAGTTCTCTAGGGAAATATGTTGGTCTAGTAAAAATAATTCGAGGATTTCAATTGATCCTTTCTGGAGAATTAGATGGTCTTCCTGAACAGGCCTTTTATTTGGTAGCTACTATCGATGAAGCTACCACAAAGGCTTTGAACTTAGAAATGGAGATCAATTTGAAGAAATAACCTTAAATCTTAGTGTACAGAACCCTAATCGAATTGTTTGGGATTCAAAAGTGGAAGAAATTGTTTATCTACTAATAGTGGTCATATTGGCATATTACCAAATCAAGCCCCTATTGCCATAGCTGTAGATATAGGGATTTTAAGAATACGCCTTAACGACCAATGGTTAACGATGGCTCTGATGGGTGGTTTTGCTAGAATAGGAAATAATGAGATCACTATTTTAGTAAATGATGTGGAGAGGGGTAGTGAAATTGATCCACAAGAAGCTCAGCAAACTTTTGAAATAGCGGAAGCTAATGTGAAAAAGGCTGAAGGAAGGAGACAAAACCTTTGAAGAACATAGAACCGATTGTGCCTTGGGGCACCACCCTATTGACCTCCCCTTCCTTTAGGGCCGATGTCTTCACATTTTCCTTGTGGATGACCATCTCTACCCTTATTACGATTAAGAGGACAATCAATCATTTTGTGACCCACTTCCTTACAACTATAGCAAGCATTAGTGTTCCTCAAACATAGGCCATCATGGCCCCTACCATATATTGGACACAGAGCATTAGGAACCACACCGCCACCACCTTGGACCCTTGGGTTATCATCAATAGACCTTCTATTAGGAGCATCTGAAGACCCTTGGCGTTGATGAAACCAGCCACCCTTGGGACCTTGGAATCTATCTTCATAACGGGCCCTCTTGGCCTCATTACCTCTTCTATTTCACAACTT
Organism: Solanum medicagineum; assembly: GCA_026153255.1. Classification (NCBI taxonomy): domain Eukaryota; kingdom Viridiplantae; phylum Streptophyta; class Magnoliopsida; order Solanales; family Solanaceae; genus Solanum; species Solanum medicagineum. The sequence goes on along the minus strand of JAPFFP010075347.1, from coordinate 5,736 downwards.
TTCCCCTTCAATTATTCGGCATAAGTCATGAGGCGGGACAAATCCATATCACTTATCAACATGGCGGCACGACACTCCTTATTCACCAAATCAGATACACCCATCACAAACTTATTCATCTCAAACCTTGGCTCGGCTACCAATTGCGGAGCATACTAAGAGAGTTGGTTGAACTTGAGGGCATACTCCCTCACACTCATCGAACCTTTCTTTAGATTCATGAATTCCATCATTTTGGCATCCCTTAGCTTAAGAGGGAAGAATGATTGAGAAATGTCACCTTAAACGCCTCCTAAAAGATCACATTATTGCTTCCCTCCTCTTCCTTTCATTGATTAAACCATATTTGGGCCACCCCTTTGAGTTGGGAGGCTTCCAACTCCGCTTTCTCCTCCAATCTAACCCCCATAATAGATAACACTTTGTACGTTTCATCAATAGATTCTTGGTCCTTATCCACTTTGGACCCATGGAACCCCAGTGGGTTCATTCTCATAAAGTCTCTCACCCTAGAAATTGAGTTGGAGCATGAGGGGCTTAGGCCCCTTGATTGATTTGATTAGTCATGGTTTGAGCTAATATTGCAATAGCATCCCGAAACTCTTCATAAGATGGTTGTTCTTCGGGTTTACGATCTCTCCTTCCTCTTGGGATAGACATGATCTAAAATAGCAAAGAACATTCGTTAGGGGGAAGGCCTTACCCTAACTTCTATAGCACGACATAGATCAAGAAGAAGGGAAACATTTCCTAAAACACCTCATAGCCTCTTGGTCATAGTTATGGTGCACTTCACAACCATGAACAAGACTCTAATTGACGTGGTGTGTTGGATGTCGAGGACCATTAACAACCTAGTCCTCTGATACTAATTTTGTCATTATGCAGGCCTAGGGCCTAGATGTGACACGACGAATGGAACCTGAAGGGACCCAAACAAGCATCTTAGTATATCATTTACAAATCCTTAGTCGTGGAAGCAATTAACCAACAACAAAAGAGTATAAATAGGGATAGAAGGGACTAAGGGAAGTCTTTAATAACGTAAATCATCAAAAGAGTCAAATCTCAAGCATGATTAAATCACTTGTCCAACAACACCTCTAAACATAGAAGTGAGCAGGGGGCCGCGACACTTTCCGAGATCACCTTAATATTCATAAGCATCTAAATGCATATACTTAGGCAAGAGGTAGTATATTAGCAATATGGTATGTGTGATCAATGCTTGAAGTAAACATGATTAGATAGAACATAATACATCTGTACGAAGAGACTATCGTTATAGACCAAGCAACTAATACTTGGAAGCCAAGACATATCACCTCCTTGGAAGGTGACTGAGGTATCTACCCCTCAATTGGTAGTATGGGCCTAGCACCCCCCCGACATGGTGGCCAACGTATATACCCCTCAACATGGTAGTACAGGCCTAGCACTCCCTGACTAGGTCGTCAAGGTATATACCCCTTAACATGATAGTACGGGCCTAGCACCCCCCGATAAGGTGATTGAAGTTTATACCCCTCAATTAGTAGTACGGGCCTAGCACCCCCAGACAAGGTGATTGAGGCATAACACCTCCTTAACAAGGTATGGTCAACTCGCAATACTATAGATACTTTTCATGAAATCAACTGATACATACATTCCTTTCATCATCATAAAGTCACTTAACTGATAAGCCATGCAATAGACCTTCAATAACTCAAGAATCCTTAATCGAACATTTTATCAAACACTTGGTGGGTGTGTAATGCTAGTTCGAAATCATGCATTTGAAGAGTGAAATCATGTAAGAAAATTTAGTGTAAATCTACCAACCAACATTTGGTAATATCCTCATACAAGATACATTAAAATACCTAATCAAATCTCATGGTAGATCATAAATTCATAGCTCAAAACATACTTAAATAGTCAACAATTCATGAAATCCCAAAATAGTTTATAATCAAATTCATAACAAGAGATACCCATAGTTAATTCAACTTGAAAACATCCAATTTATATAAAAAGGAAGGTTGGGCAAGATGGGTGGAAGGACCCAATGGTTGAAACCCACATACCTCAACTTTGGAGATTTCCTTGATGAAGATTTGAATAGAACATGAAGTTTGAATGACATTTTTGATATCTGGAAATGTGTTTAGGACACTTGAGTTTGGGTGAAATATTTGTCTAAGTGTTAGAGAGGGTTTTGCGATATGTCTTGAATGATATGGTGTTGCAAAATGACTAAGTATAGGTGTTTTTACGCATAGGGAGGCTTAGACACATGACCCCAAGGCCTTAGGGAGAAATAAGAAAAACTGGTAACAAAATACACTGCTACGCGTCGCGGATCCAGCACACACTACTTTTGGAAAATAAAATTTTTCTATGGTTCCACTAAAATCGGGGTTATGCCCATTTCCCGCTCAATTTTCCCCTGATTAAGAATATGAAATAGGATTTTCGATATCATGCACGTATTTTGAGATATATGATAATTACGATTATAGGCATTTCCGAGGCACGTTTTCACGCACTTTTTGAATTGTTTCAGTTATTTAATTTGAGAATGAGCATAGTACATGTCTTGGTCCCTGTCCTATCTTATTATTAGAGGCATTGTTGGACTCTTGTAGACCTTTTTACGTTTATGTGCTATGTGTTGTATTCGGAGAATTATGGTATGGACATGGTTATGTCATTATGGTTTGATTATGAGCCTATGTTATGGATTCAAGTTGTGTTGTGGAAGATCTTAAGTCACATATTTCACTCATAGAGTGAGTCATACTTACCCTCCCCTTAGTCTTATGTGTTACGTGCTATGTGAATCCATGTTATTCCCTATCCCCTATGGTATCCCCATAGCATGAGTCCTAGTTTCACGTCTCGTAGGATTACTTGCTTACAATTTATATGCGCATCCGAACCGAGGATGTGTGAGTGGATGCTACGAGGCTAGTTTGGGGACTCTCGGGTTCTCATTCACCATGTCACTTCTAGACCCTAGGTCTATGTCGTGACATTCTCTCTATCTCATGACACCCTTTTCTTTTTAGTCCATCACCCAATAATAATTACCTTATTAGAATTAAAAAAATTTAACTTTAAAATTCTCCTTTTATCCATAATGAAGTGTTACATTAACGGAATAAAAGTTTTAGTCCTTGGCATGCGTCTAGAGATTTTTAGTCATTTGGATGTGTCCAGAGGCTAAATGCATCCCAATTGTGTATATTTCAGTGACAAAGAACATGTATAATGTAGCCAAGAACAATCTATTCAAGAGGAGGTTATATGGTTTATAAAGAACATGTATGATGAAGCCAAGAATAGTCTATTCAAGAGGAGGTTCTATGGTTTAGGTTGTTTGCGGATGACATAGTACTGATCAATGAAAGCTAGGATCCAAATATAGCTCAATTTCATTAGCAATGTCTAATTCGCAATCTTTGATTAATATCATGATCAATGGAGAATAGTCCAATTACCCATAGATTCTTAATTATATAAAAATTTTAATATTAATAATTACTTTCAATGTCAAGTCCTTCTCTATTAGTTCTCAAGTTACCCGTCCAACCATTCAAAACCAAAGAAGCAGTTCTTTTTTTTTTCATTCTAATTCAATTCTTAGCTATTAAATTGTGGCAAATCAAGATTTTACCATTGAGGGATTATGACAGAAACTACAAAGTAACTTTGTTTGGATGATTTGTTATGTGTTATGCCATAATGTATTGTGTTGTATTGTATTGTATTGTATTGTACTATATTGTTTCAATGACTACAATATTTGGATAAATTATATTGTTTTCATCGTTACATAATGTCATACATCCATAATTTGAATGATAAACCTACAAGGAATTGTAGGACATGTGGTAGATACCACCAAAAAATAGGTCAAATGATAAATAAAATTGTTAAATAAATAAATAAAGTCAAAAATGAGAAGTAGATATTAAAGTAACACGCAACCACACCAAATTAGTCGTTACACAAAATGAATCTTTTCGTCGTTACCTAATGATGGAATTAAATGATACAATACAATGGAATTTAAAGAAACAATCAAAATAAACATAGTATTTAAAGTAACAATACAATACAATAAGTAACAACCATCCAAACAAGGAGGTAAAAGAATACAATTAGCAAAGAGGCCACAATGATAACACAGGTCAAAATTGTATACATATTAAACCATAAACACAGATATGACATGATGTACTAATAACAAATTGATAGCAAGCTCCGTTGAATTTAATAAGCAATAAGTTTATTGCAGAGGACAATAAAGTGAAGCAACAACGCCATTTTAATCTAAATTCTTTACAAATAAAATAAAATAAGAAAGAAAGAAATGGTAGTTTTCCCTTTTCGTTCAGTTCCTTCGACCAAGTATAATTGTCCCTAATAATTCTGATTTGGAGCTTCTTTACCCTGCAGCTCATCCATTCTTTTCTCATGAAGATCCACTTTGCATTGAGGTTGAGGTTGGAGTAAGGATGAGTTGGAATTCGAATTACAATTAAATATGAAGAGCAATTTTGTGGAGGTAGAGAGGTTTTCTTGTGTTGTTAAAGAGAGATGTAAGTGGTTTATGCTTCTTCTCCATACAAGAATCGGGAAAGCATTGAGGACACAATAAGGCTGAGTCCAAATCCAAATCACTAGTAAATCCAAAGTGCATAGTTTCGATTTTGTAGTGTATGTTGTTAGCTTATCCCATTGTTAAGTAGTACTGTTTCCTCGTAAATCCTCGATTTCTGATAGCATATGAATTGTTGAAATAGTTGTGGTTGCGTAGATTATTTCTAGTCTTGGGAAGATGCAGAGGAATCTTTCCCATGCTTGAGAAATTAGAAATATTAAGGAATGATGAGTTTGATATGGGGTAGTCTTCCACCACTGAGTTTGTGCGCGATTGGAATCCTTAATAATTTAGGTATATGAACCTCTTTTCTCACATTAGGCTATAGTTCATATAAAGAAAAGGTTGACTAGAACATCAAAACCTTAGACACTTCGAATGATGGATGCATCCTCAGATGTTTATGACGGTTTTTCAAATTCAATTTCACAGTAAACTTGTGACACATTTACATCCTTATAATAGTGGGGGCTTGGGAGTTTTATCAAAATCCCCAAAACTATCATTGTTTTGCGATATTAGATACCTAAACTATGGAAGCTCACGAAACCCCTCAGGCCTCAACTACATTGTTCTCATATTAGAACACACCTATTTTAGGTTACCTGATTTAAAGAAAAATTAAAAGGAGAGCACTATTAACATTACAAGTATATCAAGGGAATCACACACATTAAATTGGGAACTTCAAGTATGATTATACCAATAGAGCACTATCAATAATCCAATTTCATAATCAATCTTCATCTCTTACAAATATATGAAAGAGTAATACTAAACAAACAATTATAATAGTATGTTGTTTATGGCAAAATTCTATCACTAAGCGCGAACATTAGAAAGCAACTTGAACATTAAACGTGTAAATCTAGTATCCCAATAAAGCCCAATTTCATCACCAACGCCTAATCCGCAATTGTTAAACAAATTAATGCACGAAAGAGAATAGTTATCATTGCTCAGCTTCCTCAAACAAGCAGTTCCACCCTCCTACTTCTTAAGGACATTCTCCTTAGTTATATCCCACAAGTTAACACGCACCCCACGCCCATTTTCCACCAATCTTTTGGCCATGTCTAGTGTCC
>JAPFFP010075336.1:0-23395 GCA_026153255.1 Solanum medicagineum | reverse complement strand
ATTAAGGCCCAATAGTTATCAGATAATCAGGAATATAGTAGATAATCAGTATGCCAAGCACATGTAGTATCAACATATCAACAAATATTCTGACAACCTCATGTATCAGCTAACACAATAATGTATGATATTGAAACTAAGTCCCTGCCAAATATTCATGTTATATATAAGGGATTTACACATTCTAACTTAGTCTAGAAGAAGAGAGATTATAACCTACATGAATGTCGATGACGCACGCTCCAATTACTCTACAGACGCCTTACCCTTCCCAGCTCCTCAGAAGCTGCCTCGCTATCAAAATTAGAATCACCACGTAAATATAGTCATTCTAACACCAAAATCATAAGAAATGGACAATAGACAATCCTAGGCTAATAAGTGAGAAAATGGAAATCATGCCTGAAATTCCAAAATGAAGCTTGTATAATGATACTCATAGACACCTGAGTCTGTACCTCAAATCATGGCTTAATCCGATGCTCAAACCAATACTAAACAGCCTGACAAAAATGATAATTTTTTTAAAAAAACAATCAAATAGGCAATAGTTTCTACAACAATTATACCTCAAACACAACTTAGCCAGAAGCTTCTGACAACAACACAGTGTGTGCCTCGAAAACTCACACAGAATAGACCCAAATTGCACTGAAATCCAATCCAGATGACTGAGTGATTAGTTCCTAAGTTTGTCATAAATATACTCAATACACATTGGTAAAGTAGAAAATTTTACCTTAAATGACATGTCAAATACAATCCTGACACTCCCATGATGTTCTCCTCAATATTTCATGCAAGTTAGCCTTTTGAATCACCTAATTAGCTTCAAATTGCTCAAGACATTGCAATACAAAGTTTGAAATGGTTGTTGTTTATATTTGAAATTAACTAGATATATATAGCCCTAACTTTTCTCTCCGCACTCACGGTGAACATTACCCCCTGATCGCAGAGTACAAAACAAATAACCTCCATAAATATGGGAGGTCCTGTGTAAACACAACCTACTGGCCTGCGATTGCAGAGTACTAGGAAGCTAACCTCCGTGAAGGTGTCCAAGGCCCCGAAATCACGCAGCACTAGTGTAACTGTAATAGATATCATTCCAAGTCTAATTTCCTAATGAGGTGTCCAGAACTCGTTTGCAACTCCATACACATAAACAAACTATATCACTCTACCAAACTCAGCATTCTAGATCCATTGGCGCAGTTGAAATTTCAATACGAGGTCAGTATGATCAAATGGGGGTCCCACTTCCCAAAGCCAAAATTAGTGAATTTCCACCCAAGGGTCCAAAATGAACTCGGATACCACAGAATTGAACGAAAGGTCATTCTAGAACAAGCTTGATATTTTGGAGCTAACGGTATTGTCAAAATTTCTATTAGGGCACGTTGTCCAAGAATGTTGATTAGAGTTAACTATTGGCCTATTTTGAAGGCTAAACCACTAAACTTGGTGCAAACTCACACTGAAGGCCTCAGTACTCGAGCCAACCATACTTCTATCCTAACTTGACCATTTTGAAGATGACAAAACTGTCAAAATTCTTTTCTATGGTCGTTTACTCATATTTTACTTCAATAATCACTTTTCAAGCTCCAACAAGCCTTCCAACATGGAAAACTGCACAACTTCTAAATGAGCGACCAAGTGACCAAGCTATTAGTGCCAGCAAGTCTTAAATAAGTTAGGATGGCTATATCAATTTTCTAACTAATGAAAATGATGCAGAAATGCAAAAATAACCTGGAGGGTCATTACATCAAACTTTGGACATCAAATCCACAAAACAACTTCAAAACTGAAAATGAAGTTGGAACTATTAGAATTCCTTTCTAAGACCCAAAACTCCAAATGATTCCAAAACGCACTTTTGGAACATTTAGGCCTTCATAATTCAAAAACTACCATATCTTTTAAATTTTCAATGAAATGCTAAAACTAACCTCACGAATGGACGACTTGAGCCTCGGGGCCACCAAGGGAAGGGGCAGCATAGTAATTTTTTAAGTGCTTTACAGAAATGGCCGTTAAGGTCATTATATCATTCACTAGTAAAAGTCATGTCCATCTTTGAATATAAGGAAAAAGGAAATACCTGGAGCCTACAAAAACTAAGGATACCTAGCACGCATATTTGACTTTGTCTCCTAAATTGCCTCCTCGATGGGCTGATGCCGCCACTGAACCTTAACTAAAGTAATCTCCTTAGTACTAAGCCTATGAATCTCCCTATCTGGAATAGCTATCGGCTCCTCCTCATAAGTAAAATCAGGACCCAACTATACTGCACCATAAGAAATCACATAGGACTTGTATGGTATGTATCTATAAAGCATGGAGTCATGGAAAATAGGATGAACCTCTGGCAGACTAGGTGGAAAAGCTAACATATAAACCACCTCAACCACTCTCTTCAAAGTCTCACATGGGCCATCCTTAGGCTAACCTTGCCCTTCTTCCCGAATCTCATTACGCCCTTCATGGGTGATATCTTTAGCCACACTCGATCACCCACCATAAACTCCAAAGGTTGAATCCTCTTATTAGCATAGCTCTTTTGATGCCTCTAAAGTGCCAATAATTAGTTGTGAATCAGGAAAACTTCCTCTATAACATCTCTAAGCAAGTTGACAGCTAAGTCAGCCTCTAAAATGGAATCTAAGCACATAATTGGAGATCGACATCTCCGACCGTGCAATGCCTCAAATGGTTCCATCCGGATGCTAGAGTGGTAAATGTTATTGTAAGCAATAACCACCAAGGGTAGATGCTAATCCCAATGATCCCCAAAGTTTATCATGCAAGCCAACAATATATCTTCTAGCACCAGTATAGTCCTCTCAAACTGTCCATCAGTCTAGGGGTGGAAGGATGAACTCAAATCCAATTGAACACCTAACCCATATTATAGGGACTTCTAGAAGTGAGAAGTGAAAAAGGATCCCTAGTCTTGCATAATAGAGATAGGCACACCATGCAACTTGACGATCTCTCGAATATAAATTCTTGCCAACTGTTTTACACTATAACTTGTTCTTACAGGAAAGAAATGAGATGATTTTGTCAAGTGTCCACAATCACCCAAACTAAATCATACTTGCATAATGCTAAGGGAAACTATGTCATGACATTCATGGTATTGTGTTCCCACGTACGAAATCCATGGTGATGCGTTCCCACTTCCACTCAAGAATAGGCATCATCTAGGTCTCTGGTGCTCATACTTCACTTGTTGGCAATCTAGACACTTAGCCACAAATTCTGTAATGCCCTTCTTCATCCCGCACCACCAATAATGTTGCTTCAAATTATAGATCATCTTGTCTACTTCTGGTGAACAGAATAATTAGCACAATTTTCCTCCTCCAAGATCATACGCACCCTATCACCTACATAGGCATATAGATGTGCCCATTGATTCTCAAAACACACCCTCAACACCTTGTCCTAAATCACATATAGCTTATCATCATCAATCTGTTGAGCATGGATCTGGTCCATCAAGGATGATCTAGCCTAAAAAAAGGTCAATTCACTGTGAGGTGGAGAAATATCAAGTTGAATCAACTGACAATCTAGGGACCAAACCTCTAAGGACAATAGCCTCTCGTGCACCCTCAAGAATGCCAATCTACCCATACTGGAAGCCCTTCATCTCAAAGCATAGGCTACCGTATTGGCCTTGCTTGAATGATATAGAATAGAGATGACATAGTCCTTTAATAGTTCCAACCAACTATGTTGCCTCATATTCATATGATGATGAGAGAAGATATATTTGTGGCTACAATTATCGGTGAAAATCTCAAAATGCACCCCAGAAGGATAGTGTCGCCACAACTTCAACACATATACCACAACAACCAACTCTAGATCATAGGTGGGGTAATTCTTCTCATGGAACTTTAATTGTTATGAAGTATATACTATAACTATCCCTTTTGCATCAATACACCATCCAAACCCATACTAAACACATCACAATATAGCACAAAGCGTACACCCTCCATAGGCAATGTTAGAATAGGTGTTGAAGCCAATAACTCCTTGAGCTTTTGGAAGCTCGCTTCATACTCCTCAGTCCACTAAAATGGTACCTCCTTCTGGGTAAGTCAGGTAAATGGAGTGGCAATAATAGAGAACTCCTGAACAAATCTCCAGTAATACTCTACCAAACTAATAAAACTCCTAATCTCTGTCACAGAGAAAGGTCTCACCCAATCCTGCATGACTGCTACCTTCTCTGAATCTATCGTGATGCTCTATTTATCACCATATGCCCCAAGAAACATCTGGACTCAAGCCAAAATTCACACTTGAAAAATTTAACATATAACTTCTCTTCCCTTAACCTCTAAACTATAGCCCACAAGTGTTGAACGTGGTTTGGCTCTCCAGGAACAATTTAGGATGTCATCAATCAACATGATCATGAAGGAATCCAAATAAGGCCCGCATACATAGTTCATCAATGCCATGAAAGTTGTTGGGACATTGTTCAACCCAAATAATATAACCACGATCTTATAGTGCCCACAACGAATCCTAAAGTGGTCTTCAGGATGTTGGACACTCAAACTCTCATTGATGGTACCGTGACAGCAAATCAATCTTGAAGAACACTAAGGCACCCTACAACTAATAAAATAAATCATCTATCTGGAAAAGGGATACTTGTTCTTGATCTCGACTTCATTCAATTGGCGGTAATCAATACACATCCGCGTAGAACCATCATTTTTCTTCACAAATAGCACTAGAGCGCCCCAAGGTGAAACACTAAGCCTAATATAATCTCATGACTTGGACCTAGGGCTTGGACGTGACCGGCAAATGAGGAACCCGAAGGGCCCCTATACAAGCCTTTTAGTATCATTTCACATCCTTGGTCGCGAAAACAAGAATAAACAGCAAGAGAAAGCATAAATAAGGGAAATTGGAACTAAAGAAGAGAGAGATTAATACATAAATATCATAGATGAATGAAAGCTCAAGAATAATCCATAACTTGTCCAACAACACCTCTAACATAGGATTTAGCAGGGACCAAGACAAGCAACCAGGCTCACCCTCATAGTCGAAGTGTACCATAAAGAAAGAGAATCTTTAATATATAGTATAAGAACATAGGCATAGTCCTCGGAATGGAGGACTCTCCAACTAGCTTGAATAGGAACCACTAGCCATGTGGAGGAGGAGGATGACTAAATGGAGCTTCGGTTCCTACATGATAACATCATGTAGGCATAGAGTATATGTTAGTAGTATGTTTGAATGTATCAGTTATATGTTAGTATGTTTAAATGCAATATTACAAGAGATAGACAACATAATCAAAATGCATAAACATAGGCAATGGATAGCATAATAACAACATGGCATTTATCAATGATGCATGAAGTAAAAACATGCTTATATAGAACATATTATATGTGTAAAAAGAGATCATCCTTTGGCTAATGAGTTTATCACCTCCCATCCTAGGCGATTGAGGCAGTCACCCCTCAATTTGTTTATCGAATGTACCACCATCCATCCTAGGTGATTGAGGTATCAACCCCTCAATTAGGTTAATGAGGTATTAATCTCTCAATTTGGTTAATGAGGTATCAACCCCTCAATTAGGTTAATGAGGTATCAACCCCTGAATTAGGTTAATGAACATCACACCCCCCATCAAAGTGGTCATCTCACAACACTATAGAGCAAAATACCATGGATATATATTCCTTTCATCATGATAAATTCATTCAACTCATATGCCATGCATTAGGCCTTCAACAATTCAAGCTACATAATCTGGAAATTATATCAAACACTTAGTGGATTTGTAATACTAGTGTAAAGCCATGCAGTTCAAGAGTGAAATCATGCAATAAAATCCAATGTAAAACCACCCATCAACACTTTGTAACACCATCATGAAATATACATCAAAACCCTTTATCAAATCTCAAGATAGATTAAAGATTCATAGCTCAAAACATGCTTAAACAATCACACTTTCATGAAACCCCAACATATTTCATTGTCTAATTTATAACAAGTAAGACCCATAAGTAAATCAACTTAAAATCATGTAATTTATGTAAAAAGAAAGATTGGTCTTCATGGGTGAAAGGAAACCATGAATAAAACCCACATAGCTTGACTTTGGTAAATTCCTTGATGAAGATTTGAATGGAGACTTGAAGCTTGAATGAAATCCTTTAGATCCGGAAAAAGATTGGGACGCTTGAATCTTGAGGAGGAATTGGGGATTGACTTGGTTTCCTTGAATTCCAACAAGACTTCATGAAAACCTTGAGAATGGATGGAGAATTTGATGAAGATTAGAGAGGAATTTGAGAGGTTTTTGGTTGGTTTTTAGGGCTTAAAACGGCTTTACAATGAGGGATTTTCATGTATATAGGTATTGGGTTATTACTCAATTTCCTTGGAGTAAAAAAAGAGCAATTTTAGAGTTTTTTGAACTAGTCCGCACCAGGTCCGCATCGCAGACAGGTCGCAAACAACTACTGTTTTTGCGAAGTTTCGCCAAAAAATTATTTTCTTGGCATGGATGAAGTATACCTTGTAGGTACTCATTTTCCCATGAAATTTTGCCCTCTAAACAAGAATATGAAGCCCAATTTGCAAAATTCTGCATGGATTTTGGGATATGGAGAAAAAGAATTCATCATAGGGTCTTTTCGAGCTACGTGAAGGTGTCTAAATATCCCCGATTTGAGATATAAGAGAATTACGATTATGTGGGCATTCCTAGGCAAGTGTGGGGCGCTTCGATATCTCCCCGTTAGAAACATTCATCCCATAATGTCGAAGAAACATACATAAGAAGAGTAAATACGAAGAAACCAACCCCAACAAGAATGCAACAATGCGGTTAAACACCATTTTCAAAATCTCAACACAAGTGTTAAAATCATCATGAACTTGTCAATGTAAACATGAATGCATGTATTTGACTTAGGGGCTGAAACATAAGACTTGAAATCATAAAAAAGACTTGCTTTGTTACCATAAGCTTGAATAGAATGAAAGAGATACGAATATTGCTTCTCCATACCCGCTCTGGCTCCCAAGAGACACTTTAGACTTGATGATTGTTTCAAAGGGCCTTGGCGAACACCACATCCTTATTATCAACTTTTCCACCCTTCCATCCAATACCTCCACTGGAACCTTCTCCTAAGTCACTTATACTCCACAACACCCACAACCTCAAAGAGTTCTATAGCACTAGAACCACCAACACACCCCTCAACCTAGAAGCATGAAGAACCAGACGAACCATATCCATATCCATAGGCAATTCCCATACATGTGCAACCTTACCAATCTTCCTTTACACTCTATAAGGACTCACAATCATAAACTCATTTGTCAACCTTAATCACACTTAGTCCACTTGGTACCATGAACCACCATCTCCCCCTTGGGAGACAACCTCTACTCCACCATCTTTCCACCCAAAACTTCCAACTCATATAGGATGGAATCAAGGCCTTTCTTAAACTAGACCACCTCAACCAAAGAAGATTTGGAGCCATCAAGAACACTACCCTACCATTCTCAATTTCCTCCAACCTAACTTCCAATCTATCCAACTAATGGACCCCTCTAGTCACCTCTTTGCCACCATCATCAACATATGCTAGGGTACCTAGAGCACCGACCACAACATTAGCCTTATCAAGGAAAATAACGCACAATCATATCATAATCCTTAAGGAGTTCTAACCACCTTCTTGTTGCCCTCAACTCACACCTATCATATTTAGCAGACAACCTCTCATCCCCCAAGACTTGCAACACTACCCCCAAATGGTTCACAAGCTCTAAATAAATCAATGCTCCACTACTAGAAACCACCATAAACATGTCAAGGTAGGGTTTTAAGACCCTATTTATGAAACTCATAAACACAGCCATTGCATAAGTCAACCAAACAACTCCACCAATACCCAAATGCTCACCCCTAATCCAAAAGGATACCTAGTGATATCACCTACCCTCGTCCCCACTTGAGGACAAACCCCAAACCAAATATCAATCTTAGAGAAATGACTAACCCATTTTAGTTGACCAAATAGATCGACCATCCTTAACCATCATATCACAATCTTACGGGTTCTACACTCATTGGAAGCATGCTATGAAAGTAGTGAAACCACCCCAAGACCTACAACCTATCAAGCTAAGTTAAACCAAGATCACAAGAAAAGAATCTATGCAATAAGAACATAAGGCAACCCCTATACCTTTCTAGCAACAATAGACTCACATAACCATTCAGGACACACAAGAATCTTACTAACAACAAAAGAAATAATGAGAGGAATAGGGACCCCGGGAGCCATCAAACATGCACAACAAAATCAAAGGAAACCTTAATATAACGATAGCAACATCGGGCGTTTCATAAATCCCTTGCCTCCCTTGAAGAGTATAGAACCGATTGTGTCTTAGGGAACCACCTTGAGGACGAACATCTCCACCCTTGCCTTGCTTACGAGGACAATCTTTCCTCTTATTCCCCTCTTCACCATAACGGAAGCAAGCATTGGTTTCCCTCAAACATGGGCCCCTATGAACCTTACCACATGTTGGACACGTGGCATCACCTCTATCTTTGGGACTTTGGAACTTTCCTTTAAAACAGGCTCTCTTGGCTTCTTAACCCCTTCTCTTCCTCATCGTTTCCTCCTCCAGTTGTTTGGCATATGTCATTAGGAGGGACAAATCCATGTCAGTTATCAACATAATGGACCGGCATTCCTTACTCACCAAATCGGATACACCCATCATGAACTTATTCATCCTAGACCTCAGATTAGCCACCAATTGGGGAGCATATCTAGAAAGTTGGTTGAACTTGAGGGCATACTCCCTCACACTCATAGAACCTTGCTTCAAATTCATAAACTTCACCGTCTTGGCCTCCCTAAGCTCAAGAGGGAAAAACCAGTTAATAAAATTCACCTTAAACTCCCTCCATGGTACCACATTACTGTTTCCCTTCTCCTCCTTCCATTAAGTGAATCATAACTGTGCCACCCGCTTGAGTTGGTAAGCCACCAACTTCGCCTTCTCTTCTGATCTAACACACATAATAGTCAATACTTTGTACACCTCATCCACAAATTCTTGGGGGTCCTCATCCACCTTAGACCCATAGAACTCTGGTGGATTCATCCTCATGAAGTCCCTCACTGGAGATGCTGGGGTAGGAATAGGGAGCTTGGGCCTCTTGGTTGATTTGATTGGCCACGACATGAGCTAACATGGTAAGAGCATCCCGGAATTCTTCATGAACCATTTTTTCTTTGAGAGAGAGGGGTATTCTTCCTCTTGTATTAGGCATGATCTAGCATATCAAAGAACAGTCGTTCAGTGGGAATAACCTTACCTCAACTCTATAGCACGACATTGACCATGAAGAAGGGAAAACATTTCCTAAAAGGTCTCATAGCCTGTTGCTCATAGTTGTGGTGGGCAACACAACCATGAATAAGACTCTAATCGACGCGGTGTGTTTGACGCCGAGGACCTAACGACCTAGTACTCCGATACCATCTTTGTCACGACTCGGACCTAGGGGCTGGACATGACCGGCGAATGGAGAACCTGAAGGGACCCCAAACAAGCCTCTAAGCATCATTTCACATCCTTGGTCGTTGAAGCAAGAATAAACAACAAGAGAAAACATAAACAAGGGAAATTGGGACTAAGGAAGAAGCTTAATACATAAATATCATAGATGAGTCAAAGCTCAAGCATAATACATAACTTGTCCAACAACACCTCTAACATAGAACTTAGCGGGCGCCAAGACAAGCAACCAATCTCACCCTCATAGTTGAAGCATACCATAAAGAAAGAGAGTCTTTAATACATAGCATAAGAACATAGACATAGTCCTCGGAATGGAGGACTCACCAACTAGCTTGAATAGGAAGAACTAGCCATGTGGAGAAGGAGGATGACCAAATGGAGCTCCGGTTCCTACATGGTAACATCATGTAGGCATAGAATATGTGTTAGTATATTTGAATGTACTAAGTATGTAGTATGCAATGCAACAAGAGATAGGCAACATAATCGAAATGCATAAACATATGCAATGGATGGCATAATAACAATATGGCATGTATGAATGATGCTTGAAGTAAAAACATGCTTATATAGAACATATTACGTTTGTAGAAAGAGATCATCATTTGGCTAATGGGTTTACCACCTCCCATTCTAGGTGATTAAGGCACCCACCCCTTAATATGTTTATCGAATGTACCACATTCCATCCCTAGGTGATTGAGGTATCAATCCCTCAATTAGGTTAATGAGGTATTAACCCCTCAATTATGTTAATGAGGTATCAACCCCTCAATTCGGTTAATGAACATCACACCCTCCACAAAGCGGTTATCTCACAACACTATAGAGAAAAAATACCATAGATATACATTCCTTTAATCATCATAAAGTTATTCAACTCATATGACATGCATTAGTCCTTCAATAACTCAAGGTACATAATTCGGACATTTTATCAAAAAGTTAGTGGATGTGTAAAGCTAGTGTAAAGCTATGCAATTCAAAAGTGAAATCATACAATAAAATCCAATGTAAAACCACCCATAAAAACTTAGTAACACTACATGAAATATACATCAAAACTCTTCATCAAATCTCAAGATAGATTAAAGATTCATAGTTCAAAACATGCTTAAATAGTCACACTTTCATGAAACTCCAACATAGTTCATAGTGTAATTCATTATAAGTAATACCCATAAGTAAATCAACTTAAAATCATGAAATTTATGTAAAAAGGAAGCTTGGGCTTCATGGGTGAAAGGAACATATGAATAAAACCCACATACCTTGACTTTGCAGAATTCGTTGATGAAGATTTGAATGGAGACTTGAAGCTTGAATGAAATCCTTTAGATCCGAAAAAAGATTGGGACACTTGAATCTAAAGGAGGACTTAGGGCTTGACTTGGTTTCCTTGAATTCCAATAAGACTTCTTAGAAACCTTGAGAATGGATGGAGAATTCGATGAAGATTAGAGAGGAATTTGAGAGGTTTTTGGTTGGTTTTTAGGGCTACAAATGGCTTAACAATGACGGAGCTTCTTGTATATAGGTATAGGGTTATTACCCAATTGTCCTGGAGTAAACAAAGAGCAATTTTGGAATTTTTTGAATTGGTCTGCATCACGGACTAGTCGTGGATAGCTACTGTTTTTGCGAAGTTTCGCCAAAAAATTATTTTCTTAGAACGGATGAAGTATACCTTGTAGGTACTTGTTTTCCCACACAATTTTGTCCTCTGAACAAGAATATGAAGTTGGATTTGTGAAATTTTGCATGAATTTTGAGATGTTAAAAAAATGCATCATAGGGTCTTTCCGAGCTACATGGAGGGGTATTTAAATATCCCCAATTCGAGATATAAGAGAATTATGATTATCGGACATTCCTAGCCAAGTGTGGGGCATTTAATATAACCCTTATTCAGGAAATGCTCCAACGGTTTCTTAAGCTTGTTCAACTTAAAAGCCATCCTATAGGGAGATATGGAGATGGGCTTGGTGCCCAGCGTCGATTCAATAGCAAAGTTGATATTCAGTCCAAAGGAGCACCAGGAAATTTTATCAAAAACATATCCATGAACTCTCTCACCACCCCTATGGCCTCCACGAAAGGTGGTTCCCTAGAACAATTCTACACATGGGCGAAGTAAGATAAACAACCTTTATCCATCAAATGATGAGCATGAACATGAGAAATCACCCCTTTGGGAATAATCTAGGAGAACCTGCCTATACTTGTTGAGGAAAACATGGATGTTCCTAGGTCATAATCTTGGCATAAAAATCAAGGATTGCATGATGAGATGATAAACAATCCATGCCCAATGTAACATCAAAATGACCATGTCTAAGAGAATCAAATTGGGGTCTCTTTACCTAAAAACACCACTGCACAACCCCAATACATATGATCCACCACTGAGGAATCACACATACCATCGATATCCAAAGCATAATAGGTCTACACGTATGAATAAGTGGATCTTGGATCAAATAATACTGAATCTAAATGATGATAGACCGAAACACTCCTTGTGAGCAATGCATCAGAGACCTCTCTCTTAGTCCTCTTCCTGGAACAACATAACATACCCTACATTCTACACAAGCCTATGATCCACTATGACGGCCACCTTCAGCTCCACTTTTGCAACCCTTATCACACTAAGAGGCACCTCTTACTAGTAGAGCTAGTGTAGACTAAGCCATTTATGTCCCTGGTGAGAAAGAAGCAAGAGCATGCCCAGGGCAATTCTTTGTCCGATGGCACAAAACTTCACACATATAACAACCATAGGGACTTGAACCTTAGGAAGTAGAACCTGAAGAACTTTCATGCCTTTCTAAACATGATGAACTGCCATGATCAACTTGGTCAAATCTAGGTCTACCTGTAACACCTCTCACGCGACTCAAAAAATGCCCTGTAGTGTATTTCTTGAATTGTCACGACCTAAGCCTAGGGCTTAGACGTGACAGGCGAATGGGGAACCCGAAGGAACCCCAAACAAGCCTCATAGTATATCATTACACATCCTTGGTCGAAGAAATATAAAGCATCATAATAAACATGAACAAGGGTAACTGGGACTAAGGGAGAAAGAGAGAGTTTAATACTTAAATAACATAGATGAGTCAAAGCTCAAACGTAAAATATAACTTGTCCAACAACACCTCTAAACATAGAAACTTAGCAGGGGCCAAGACAAAGCAACTGGCTCACCCTCATAGTCAAAATAGCAATAAAAAAAAAGGAATCAATACATAATATAAGAAACATAGACAAATGTCCCCAGAATAGAGGACTTACCAATAAGCTTGAGTGAAACTGTACTAGCCACGTGGGTGGAGAAGCTTAAGTGGGGCTCTGGTTCCTACATGGTCATATCATGTAGGCATAGAGTATGCGTTAGTACGTTAGAATGTACCAAATATGTGGGATGCAATGCAACAAGAGATAGACAATGTAATCAAAATGCATAACAATAGGCAATAAGTATAATATAACAATATGGCATGTATGGACAATGCTTGTAGTAAAATATGCTTGAAAATATCCATTCTTTCATAGCTTACTTAACCCATTAAGATAACATAATTAGCTTATCCAATTACCTTATACAAGAGGGTGAGAGATATAGCATGAGTTCATAACCCCAAATCATAAATGAAATTAAGGAGTACATCATAGTTCATAACCTCATAAAGAGTAACATAACCTCATAAGAAGTAGCATAACCTCATAAAGAGTAACATAACCTCATAGGGGGTAGCATAACCTCATAAAGAGTAACATAACCTCATAGGGAGTAGCATAACCTCATAAAGAGTAACATAACCTCATAGGGAGTAGCATAACCTCATAAAGAATAACATAACCTCATAGGGAGTAGCATAACCTCATGAAGAGTAGCATAACCTCGTAGGGAGTAGCATAACCTCATGGGGAGTAGCATAACCTCATAAAGAGTAACATAACCTCATAGGAAGTAGCATAACCTCATAAAGAGTAACATAACCTCATAGGGAGTAGCATAACCTCATAAAGAGTAACATAACCTTATAAGGAGTAGATTGCATTCTTACATGAGGATAAGGTGTACAACATAACTCATAACCCCTACATGTAGGAAGCCTTGCACTAGAGGTTAAAGCATGTAACATAGTTCATAACCCCTCCTAGTAGGCTTTCACAATTGACAAGAGTATAAACCTTATCTTAAGAATCCAAGAAGTTTTCAACAATTCACAAGAACATAACAACATAAGAGCCCAATAATTCCCTTGCAATACCAAAGGTGTTTACATGATTCAAATACATATATTCATTCCTTTCACCCTTATATGCATATCTTCCCTTCTTATCATCATTTAGTCATCACATACATACATCATTTCATAATTATTTCATCATCATATAATCATCATAACATAATTCAACTCATACAATATGCATTGGACCCACAATTCCTGAAGAAATCCTAGCTGAACATTTTATCAAACACTTGGCGGGTATGTAACGGGTGTAAAAGACCATACAATTTAGAGATGAAATCATGCAAGAAAATCCATTGTAAAATCATCAATCAACACCTTGAAACACCCTCAAGGCATAGGCATCAAAACCCCTCATCAAATCCAACATTAGATCCAAGATTTAGAGCTCAAAAAATGCTAAAACAACCATACTTTCATGAACTAAAATCATTGTGCAGTAAATTTCTCAATATACAAGACCCATATGTAAAATCAACTTTAAATCATGCAATATTAGTAAAAAGGAGGCTTAGGCACCATGGGTGGAAGGACCCAATAGTTCAACACCACATGCCTTAGCTTTTGGAGAAACCTTGAAGAAGGATTTAATGGGGACTTGGAGCTTGAGTGAAATCCTTGATGAAATCCTTAAGATTGGTCTTGAGTTTTGAGACTTGAATTTGGGAGTAAATATTTGGATAAGTGTTTTGGTGAGTATTCGGAGTGCCTAGGATGATGTGAGGGTCAAATACGGCTAAGTATATGTACTTTCAAGTGTAGGAATCTTTAGACCCAATACTTAAAAGTGTTGGACCGAAGTCAATAGAAAATAGGACCAAAACGGACTGCTCACTAGAATTTTATTTTCTACAAAGACGAGTTTCACAAAAATGGGCATAACTCCTTCATCCAAACTATAAATGAGGTGACACCAAGTTTGGAAAACTAATTCAAAGAGCTTTAATTAGATAGGTCGTGGACCACCCAACTCTTTGTGTGCTAAGAGATATGCCCCTTCAAAATTGACCCTCCAAAATCGTGATTTTGCAATTTTTGAATTTTGATATGGTTGCTCTAAAATTCGGGTTAGACACATTTCCCACTCAATTTGACCCACTAAACAAGAATATAAAGTCAGATTTTCGAAATAATGAACGAATTTTTAGATATATGGAAATTACAATTCCGGGCACATTTTCAGGCACTTTTTTGGGGTCGTTTCAATATCTCCCCCTTGGGAACTTTCATCCCCGAATGTCAAAGAAATGTACAAGAGAAGAATAATCATAAAGATATAAGCCCCAAAAAAAATGCAACAATCCAATTTAAAACATCATTTTGAAAACCTCGGCATGAGGGTAAAATCATCATAAACTTGCCAACTTAAACATGAATTCATATGAATGACATAGGGGCTGAAACATAAGACTTTGGAATCATAGAAAGGACTTGCCATGTCATCACAAGCTTACATAGAATGAAAGAAATATAGATATTGCTCCTCCATGCTCGCTCCGGCTTCCTAGAGACACATGCGAATAGACGACTCTTCCAAAGGGCCTTAATGAACACCACATCCCCATTAATCAACCTCTCCACTCATACATCCAACACCTCTACCGGGACCTCCTTCCAAGCCAACCTATCCTCCACCTCACCCAAAACTTCAAAGAGTTCTACACCACTAGAGTCACCAACACATCCCATCCACTTAGAAGCATGAAGAACCGGGCGAACCATATCTACATCCATAGGGAAATCCCCTAACTTTCTCCCTCTACACTCTATAAGGAATCATAATCCTCAGCTGAAGTGTCAAGCTTAAATTCATCTAACCCACTTGGTATCATAGCCACCATCTCCTCCCTTGGGAGACAACCTCCACTCTATCGTCTTCTCACCCAAAACTTCCAACTCTAATAAGGCGGAATCAAGGCCTTGCTTAAACTAGACCCCCCTTAACAAAAGAAGATTTGGAACCATCAAGAAAACTATACCACTATTCTCTACTTCCGTCAACCTACTTCTAATCTAACCAACAGATGAATCTCACTAGTCTCTTCTTGCTACCACTATCCACACATGCTAGGCTACCTAGATCACTGACCACAACATTAGCCTTACCGGGGAAAAGTAATGCATACTCATTCATAATCCTTAAAGAATTCCAACCACCTTCTTGCTATCCAAAATGCACATCTCTCATATTTAGCAAACAACCTCTCATCCTCCAAAACCTGCAACACTACCCCCAAATGATTCACAAGCTCTAAACAAATCAATACCTCATCACTACAGACTACCACAAACATATCAAGGTAGGGTTTTAAGATCCTATTCAAGAAATCCACAAACACCACCGGTGCATAAGCCAACCAAACAACTCCACCAATACTAATAATGCTTGCTCCCAGTCCGAAAAGACACTTAGTGATATCACCTAACCTCTTCCACACTTGAGAACAAAATCCAAACCTCAAATCCACCTTAGAGAAGTGATTAACCCATTGTAGTTGACCAAATAGACCGACCATTCTCAGCAATCATATTACAACCTTATGGGTTCTACACTCATTCAAAGTATGCTATGTAAGTAGCCAAACAACTCCAAGACGTCCAGTCCATCAAACTAAGCTCAACCAAGATCACAAGACAAGACTCTATGCAATAAGAACATGGGGAAACCCTTAAAGATCAATCGAGCCTTAAGACAAGAATAGACCTACCTCTTTTGCTACCACTTGACAAACTCCCACTCATGGGTTCATTAGGGAGTCGAATTCTAACTCTACGGGTCCTACAATCTGTGAAGACACAACAAGCATACAACTATTTCATCCCAAGTACAACATCAAAATCCACCACATCAAATCCAAACAAGTCACGAAGCAAGACCTAATGCAATATGAACACAGATCAACACTTATGGACTTTCTAGCAACCAAAAGAACGAAAGAAATAGTGAAACTCGGATGCATCAACATCAAAACCTTCAACTTACCTTCCTTCGCCTTCCCCTTCGAGGCGGCATGATCAACTAGAAGAGCATGCTATAGACCATGAAGAAGGGAAACATTTCCTAAAACATCTCATAGCCTCCTACTCATAGTTGTGGTGCACAACACAACCATGAATAAGACTCTAATCGATGAAGTGTGTTGGACTCCGAGGATCCATCAACCTAGTACTCTGATACCGTCTTTGTCTCGACCCAATCCTAGGCCCTAGATGTGACCGGCGAATGGAGAACCCGAAGGAACCCCAAACAAGCCTCATAGCATATCATTACACATCCTTGGTAGCGGAAGCAATATAAAACATCATAAGAAACATGAACAAGGGGAAATGGGACTGAAGGAGAAAGAGAGAGTTTAATACTTAAATAACATAGATGAGCCAAAGCCCAAACGTAATACATAACTTGTCCAACAACACCTCTAAGCATAGATACTTAGCGGGGGCCAAGACAAAGCACCCGGGCTCACCCTCATAGTCAAAATAGTAATAGAAAAGAAGGAATCAATGTATAACATAAGAAAAATAGACTAACATCCCCGGAATGGAGGACTCAGCAAAAAACTTGAGTGAAACCGTACTAGCCATGTGGGTGGAGATGCTCAAGCGGGGCTCCGATTCCTACATGATCATATTATGTAGGCATAGAGTATTTATTCATACGTTGGAATGTACTAAGTATGTGGGATGCAATGCAACGAGAGATAGGCAATGTAATCAAAATGCATACCAACAGGCAATAGGCATTATACAACAATATGACATGCATGGATAATGCTTATAGTAAAACATGCTTGAAAATATCCATTATTTCATAACTTACTTCATCCATTAAGATAACATAATTAGCTTATCCAATTACTTTATACTAGAGGGTGAGAAATATAACATGACTTCATAACCCCAAATCATACACGAGGATAAGGAGTACATCATTGTTCATAACCTCATAAAGAGTAACATAACCTCATAGAGAGTAGCATAACCTCATAAAGAGAAACATAACCACATAGGGAGTAGTATAACCTCATAAAGAATAATATAACCTCATAGGGAGTAGCATAACCTCGTAAAGAGTAACATAACCTCAAAGGGAGTAGCATAATCTCATAAAGAGTAACATAACCTCATAAGGAGTAGATTGCATTCGTACATGAGGGTGAGGTGTACAACATAGGTCATAAACCCTACATGTAGGAATTGGCCTTGTACTAGAGGGTAGAGCATATAACATAGTTCTTAACCTCTCCTAGTAGGCTTTCACAATTGACAAGAGCAAAAATATTATCTTAAGAATCCAAGAAGCCATCAACAATTCACAAGAACATAATAACATTAGAGCCCAACAATTCCCTTGCAATACCAAAGGTCTTTTACATGATTCAAACACTTATATTCATTCCTTTCATCTTAATATACATACCTTCCCTTCTTATCATCATTTGGTCATCACATACATACATCATTTCATCATCATTTCATCATCATCTAATTATCATAACATCATTCAACTCAATAAACATGCATTGGACCCACAATCCTGAAGAAACCCTAATCGAACATTTTATCAAATACTTGGCGGGTGTGTAATGGAGGTAAAAGACCATGCAATTTAGAGATGAAATCATGCAAGAAAATCTATTGTAAAATCATCAATCAACACCTTGCAACACCCTCAAGACATACACATCAAAATCCCTCATCAAATCCAACAGTAGATCCATGATTTAGAGCTTAAAACATGCTAAAACAACCATACTTTCATGAACTAAAATTACTGTGCAGTAAATTTCTCAATATACAAGACCCACATGTAAAATCAACTTTAAATCATGCAATATTAGTAAAAATAAGGCTTATGCACCATGGGTAGAAGGACCCAATGGTTCAAAACCACATGCCTTAGCTTTTGGAGAAACCTTGAAGAAGGTTTTAACGGGGACTTGAAGCTTGAGTGAAATCCTTGATGAAATCCTTAAGATTGATCTTGAGTTTTGGGACTTGAATTTGGATATTTGGCCAAGTGTTTTGGTGAGTATTGGGGAATGTTTAGGATGATATGAAGGTGAAATAAGGATAAGTATATGTATTTTCAAGTCTGGGAACCCTTAGTCCCAAGACTTAAAAGTCTTGAATAGAAGTCAAGAGAAAATAGGACCAAAACGGACTGCTCACTGGAATTGCATTTTCTGCACAAACGAGTTCCACAAAAATAGGCATAACTCCTTCATCAGAACTCGAAATGAGGTGAAACCATGTTCGCTGGAAAGATCAGTTAATGTGATTTAATTTGATAGGTCGTGGGCCACCCAGTTCTTTGTGTGCAAAGAGATATGCCCCTTCAAAGTTGACCCTCCAAAATCACATTTTTGTGATTTTCAGATTTTTATACGATTGCTCTAAAATTCAGGCTAGACCCGTTTCCCACTCAATTTGACCCCCTAATCGAGAATATGAAGTCAAATTTTCAAAATAACGAATGAATTTTAAGATATATGGAAATTACAATTTTGGACATTTTCGAGGCACACTTTCAGGCACTTTTTAGGGTCGTTTCATGAATATCTTAAATTTCATGCATGATTTTGCAAATCCATCTTCGTATTATTTTTTAGGGGCATAACTGTATAGGAAAAGGGTGGTCTTTGATTTTTAGGTCACCCGTATCAAAAAATAATTTTGAATGTTTCGGGACTTATTCATTAGGGTACGGACCAGCCACATGGCAGACTTGGTCTCCCACAGTATAAAAATGGCCTAAACTCATTCCTAGGACAAAATAGGAAAAATTGAACTTTTGCAAAAAAAAAACATATGCAAGAGCAAGTCCTTATAGCGGACTTGGTTCATCATATGTCAAAATTTTCCAAACTTTCACTATTTCAGCTTAGGGCAATTGGGTAATCTAGCACCCTTATACATGGGATTCCTTAATTTTTCAAACATTTTAAGCCCTAAATCTCTCAAAATGCTCCTAAAATTCTCTCTAATCTTCATCAAAATCCTTGACTAAATTCAAGACTCTCAAGAACTCTCTTTGGATTTCAAGAATTCAAGTGAAGCCCATAAGTCCTCTCAAGTTTTCCTTCAAGAAATTCCAAGTTTAAGCTATGTGGATTTCATTCATGGGGATTGTTCCACCCATGAAGCCAATCCTTATTTTTAATCAAATTCCATGATTTTAAGATTGAATACTTTATGGGTAATTGCTATTATGAACATAATTTAAGTTTGAATTCTTCAAGTATTAATTTGATTATGTATGAATACCCATTGGGGTTTGATATTATTGGATTTTTTGATGTTAAAGTTATGTACACTATAATGCCATGAAAAGCTATGAAAAAACTTGTGAAGTTTAGTTGGATTTCATGATACTCAAATTGGGGCTTTTACTACAATGTCGGTGGATTTATTTGGATGACTTTTAAATGAATTAATTTTTCTCCACTCATGTATTATATCCTTGAATTTCATGATTTTAAGCTTCCATGCATATACCCACCATATTTGACTTAAGTTATGTGACAAACCTCTTATGTGGATGACATGATTATGACAATTATGCAAGATAAGACTGTTATAATGAATTGAGGGCTAATAAGCATGCTATGAATTTATGAGAATGTTATGAATATTATGAATAACATGAATCCCTATCTTTGATGCCATAAAGTTTTATTTTGATGAGCTACTCTTAAGATGCTATCATGAGCTATGAAATTATGTACGATATGATTAAGTATATGATTTGACTATTCCGTGGGATTGTTGGCCTAGCACCAAGAGGACCTTAGCTTGGTTGGTAGCCATTATCCCTAAACTATGTACCACCATAGGTTTGTGATTTTTATTTCCTATATGGGATTGTACCTACCAAAAATGTTATACGATAAGATAAGGATATTTGTTGAACGAACCAAGAAGGTTATGTCGTAAGCTAAGGATATCTTGTGAACCCTATTGTAAAGGCCATGTCGTAAGGTAAGGATATTTGGTGACATTTTCCAAAAAGCCTATGTCATAAGGTGAGAGTTTGGTTTACCTTGGCAATGTAGACTACTCCTTGTCGAGTATGGAGTGAACATTGGGATTCCAAGTATTAGCTCGCTTGGTCTTACATATCGATTATGGTCCTTTCCCACCTATGTATGATATGTCATGTAACTTGGTTATTCTTCATGCAAGTTTTGAGAAAGCATTGATCATTCATGTCATATTGAGCTTATATCTTTTGATTATGATTATGCATATTATTTAATTATGGGTTATGTTCCTTGTTGCATTGCACCCTGCATACTTAGTATATTCAAGTACAAACACATACTTTTTGCCTACATGATCTAACCATGTAGAGATTTGAGCTCCTATTCATCCTCCTCCTCTATGTGGCTAGACGGTTTGATTGAAGATTTCTATTGGTGAGTCCTCTATTTCGTGGAAAACATCCACTTACTTTCATACTTTTGTTAAGACTTGTCTATTTATGAATATTTATCTTTTGAGGGTGAGCCTGGGAGATGTGGGTCTCCGCTCCACTCATGTTAGAGGTGTTATTTGATATGGATATGTATGTTATGAGCTTGACTCCTATTATATTTCTGTGATTATGAGACTTCTCTTAGTCCCTATTCCCTTCTTATGTGTTGATGCTTGTTGTTGATATGGTATAGAAGTCCTAAGCCCAGTACTATCCCTATAGCATGAGTTATACTTACATGCCCTTTAGTCTTTATTTTCTATATGACCATACTAATCCTCTTCCCTATAACATCCCCATAGTTTGAGTCCAAAATCCTGCTTCCCCTAGAATAATGTTCTTCTTGTTTAATTATACTTTCATAACCAATGATATGCTATGTATGCTTAAGAGGCTTATTTGGGGTCCCTTTGAGTTCCTCATTCGCTATGTCACACCTAGGCCCTAGCTTGGGTCACGACCCAAGCCTAGGGCCTAGACATGACACAACGAATGGGAAACCCGAGCTTAACTCAAACAAGCCTCTTAGTATATCTTTCACACATCCTTCGTTGCAGAAGCATAAGAAAGCATCAAACACATAATTTCTAAGGGAAACGAGGCTTTGGCCTCATGCTATGGGGATAAATAAGGGAAAGGGGTTTGCATGAATCACACAGCAAGCAAGTACTAAGGGGAGGGTAAGTAGGACTCAAGCTGTGAGAAAGTAGGGACTTAGGACTTGCATCACCTTCTATCAACATCAGCATTATCAAATAAAATCCATAGGGAATAGGGAGTAAGGGATAATTCTCCATAAAAGCTCATCATATCAACATAGGTACATAGCATAAGTATCCAACAACACCTCTAGACATGAGTAGGAGGGGGGGCAAGACAAGTCCCAGGCTCACCCTCAACTAGAATGTGAAGTGAAATAGTCTAAATAGAAGCATGATAGAACTTAGATATTGTCTATAGAATGGAGTACTTACCACTACAAATGATCTTCTCAAATGAAGCTAGCCACATGGAGGATGTCGAGGAGCGGCAGTTCCTACATGGTGAAATCATGTAGGAAAAAAGTATGCATTAATACTTTGAATGTACTAGTATGTGGGCATGTAATGCACATAACATATATCATGAAACTAGTGAACAATATGATCATTTAGAAACATCACTTGAACCATAAAACATAGGATGATGAGGATCAAAGATTATCATACATAAGTAAAATATCCATATCTTTTGGAAAAATCTTGTTTTTACATCAAAGAAAGAACCATCATAATCATCATAAAAGGATAACTTGGGACCATACAGAGAACTTGAATATGTGTGAGAGCAACCTTTTACCGACACAAACCATGTGAGCTAAGCCATGGAGTCCCGATGTTTCCCCGACACCAGAAGAAGGGGGAAGTCACTTGCCAAGGCAACCTATAAGATGCCTAAGTGGATCCACTAAAGCTAGCTACTAAGCTACCTCTAATAACGGTTGGTCTAGAAGTCGACCTCTACTAGCGGTCACCTCTATTTCCAACGGTGGCACATAGTTATAGGACGATAGTATTCTACTACGGTCTCTTGCCGTAGCTATGGAGAGTATCCGCACATATCCCAAGGTCCACTCAGTGCTAAGTGTGACTCTCACGGAATGACCATAGACATGAGCTATAGAATCATCTAGTGTGGGGAGGTATTCTACTAACCCATCCCATAAGCCATGTGAAACAAAACAGAGGTATTCTACTAACTCATCCTAGAAGACTTCTGAACATATATCATCATCATAAGGATAGCTCATAAATCTTGTTCATGCATCTACTATTAGCTTATCATTATCTTCTAAGCTTTACTAGGTGGAGAACTCATACCTCAATCATTCATTCATTCTTGACTTCAAATAGACTAGTCCCATTGGACATATGAACATGGATATAATCATGACATGCATAATCTTATATACCATAACAACATGGAGGAGGGGCTTTATAACAAATCATAGCCTTCTTAGGAATTCAATGCATTTCAAAACATA